>JABSTQ010002487.1:50000-135744 GCA_013358835.2 Ixodes persulcatus | reverse complement strand
AAGGTTGCGTGCCTTTAAAAAGAAACTAAAACATTGTGAATGTTAATATCCACATTACAGTAAAATTTTCAAAATTAAACTGGCTGTTATGCGAGAGTTATGTTTGGCAGAGATGCCCAACAACCTAAAAAAGCCACCAATCATGATTCCTCTTTTTTTTTTTTTTTTAATTTGAGATTGAAGGAAGAATATTGTTTACGAAATCCGAAAAAGGCAGAACACTGACATCTTGGATTTCCGTTTGACAAGTGAGTCCTCTCCGTACTCACTGTGTTGTAAGATGTGCAGTAGACTGCAAAATTATGTCTCAACACGCTGATGGATTCAAATTTTGATTAAATTAGCGATGAAAAAATATGTTAGCTGAATTTTAACTAGTTTTGTTTTGCCCTACCACAGTGCAAGCTACAGCTGCATACGGCTGGCGGTAGGTTGATGTACTCCCGTGAGCGATATGAAGGTGAACAGCCCTCTTCTTGTTTTTGACGCTCCTGCAAGTTTTGGAACAAGCTCTGTTTAAGAAGAGGGCTAGAACGCAAAGTTTAGACCCCCAAGCCACGTACCATTTGAGACGTTGAGAGTTAATATAGCTTTAGGGAGCCGTAAAACAGCCAAGAAACCAGGTAAGGTGTTCACATTCATATTGCCGGCGGGTGTACATTGACGCTCCTCTGCGCTGCTCTTCTCAATGGTGCTTGCGACTCTGCGGTGTGGACAGTGTCGAGTAACAGCACCAAGACACGGCGCGCGCAGATGACGCGGTGTCACTTTTGCGGCGCTCATCAGTGGTCTTTGGAGGCAAGAACCAGGAATACAAACATAATAAGCAGGAAATCAATTACATGTGTTCCTATGGGACAATTCTGACCTTAGAAGCCAGGAAAAGCTAAAAACCAGAAACGTATTAATTAGGTTCTACTGTAGTCAGTTCTTCACGTTACTTGCCCTTATTTATAGTATGTCTTTTGTCATTCCACCTTTCTAGTCTCAGTGTCATTATTTGTAATCCTTCACAGCGCAGTTTAATAAAATCGAGTCTCTACTTTGATGTTTCTTTATTCAAAAGCCCATCATTAGCTTAATTTCTATGTATGGCATCATAGGCGCCGATCAATTTTTCGGACTTAGCAAAGACCGAAAAAACTTCAGAATAACACAGCAGTCCGAAAAATCAGCAGATTAAAAAACTTGCCTTTATTACGTCGAAGTGGGCTTAAAAACGCCGTCAATAGTGCCTCGCTTCAGGTTATGCCTCCGTTTGCGTCCGGCCACTTTCTGTTAACTTGAGAATCGCTGCCTTCTTTTCTAGCGTTATGGACGTGTACTTTCCGCACTTCTTAGCGACACTTCGTGGCAGCGGAAGAACATTTGGGGCCATGGCGCCCGAGCCAGCATAGTCAGAAAACTTGATTCACCGAGACGAGAGAAAAGGTGCGAGTCCATGACTGCAGAATGGTGAATGAACAAAGCAAAATGGTAACAATGATGATGATGATGACGCGCAGCTAGAGAAAAAAAAGCCGTAGCATAGCGACACCTAGCGGTAGGACTTAGCAGTACTTAAGTAGCACTGCCAAACCAAGCCAATCCATGTGCACCCAACATAGAATCTAAAATGGCCACTTCTCGGTGGTGTTTTCTGCTGATCGCTCGCGACGATTTCGTCCGAAAAATCAAACTTTTGGACTTCAAGCTGTCCGAAACATTGGTCGTGAATATGCACCGTTTCTATCGGGTAGGTCACGGTTCCTCCTTTGGGTATAAAATATCGAACGAGTACAAATTATCGGCGTCCAAAAAATCGGTCGGCGACGGTAGTTTATTCAGAATAATGTTTAAAAAAAAAAGCCAAACAAAGCAGGCATTTCTCCCATAATCAGGAAAGACTTAATAATTATAGTAAGGTTATATCTAAGTCATATCCCAGTCTCTGCATCGTCTCTTGAAGAGTAGTTCGGAAGAGTCCGGGTGAAACCAATGATCTTCCATTTTTCCAGTCCTAAACAAAACCCTTCGAAGTGTCTCGCAACATTAATTTTTTCCGGTTCTTAAAGGGGGGGCCCTATAACTCTATGGCACATAATATGCTGTGCTTTGGCACTAGAAACACGGAGGGCTCAAGAGGTTCATTTCAGAACAGACATGGTACTATTACGACTCCGAATGTTCATGCACGTTAAGAAACAAAGCATCTAAATGTCAGTATCATTAACCATCCTGTGATGTGGCTTCGTATGTTTCGAGCATTGGTGCATTCAAAATATTTAAACGTTCTGAAAATGTTCCGAATAACTGAATACTTGAAACAACTAAATGTTTGCGAAGACACAATTTTCCCGAATTTTGCAACTTGAAATACACTGCCAATATTTTATGACGCGAATACATCGCCCCACAGCAGCAAAAACATAGCATACTACAGATTCTTAATTTGAACAATTTTTACCCGCAAAATATTTTCGAAAACCACGCTCTGCGGAATATCGAGCATTGCATTTACCGTGGTAACCCAATGTATTATGAAGTTGCTTACCCTGATATCCCAATGTTTAAAGTACAACTAGTGTACTCGAACAACAGACGTTATGACAAAACGTGGGAATATTTTTAAAATATTCTAAGCGTCCAAATAAAGCTCCAATGTTCCAAATATTATTCACAAATACAGCAAAACGAAGCAAAGAGAAGCGAGACAAGCTGCTGCTGTCACGCTCGATGCAGAACGGAAGAGAAGCCAACGCTTACCATGGAGGAGCTGTCCAGTTCTGTCCGGTACATGGTCATGGCAGCCATGGCTGGGTACAGCAGAGCGTTCAGGTCAGAGGCCGTGACACCGGCCGGCACCCTGTGCATCTGGTCCAGCGGCTTCCGGTTTCGCTCGTTGGCCTGCACGCGGAAAACATGTTGCACTAAAAATACCACACGGAGAGTGAGTAGACCGAAACGCGCCCCATTGGGCATAAAGGGGGAAGTACAAAAATGGGAGTCACTCTGCACGTCAGCGGTTCGGTGATTATTGCGATTCATATTTTAACGAGTAATTTAAAGTTGTTGCATGGAAGTTTGGACGGCGGGAGATTAGTTTGCAGCAAGGAGGCGCCCGGTGTCTCGGCTGTAGATGACAAATTTCGCCAGTGCCGACAATGGCGGTACCGACGGTATGACCGCTAGCCCGCCGTCTTTAAATTATCGCGCAGTGGCGAGTACAGGAACACATGTTGACATGTTTTTCATTTAGAAAAAATAAAGTGGTAATTGAGTTTAAGATGCCTGGATTCTGCAGCGCGAGCTTTCGCCCCACGTGCTCTGAGCTGCGACGCACCAGGAGACTCGGCCGCCGTTCCCCCTTCTGACGAGTCAATCGTCAACCTACGAAACCTCATTTCTGATGTTGCTTGTACTATACGCGCCGCTACACCGTCGCCTAAAAGACCTCGAATGTTGCGGAGGTACGTCAATGTGCGATAGCACAAGTCCGGTTTCGCGCGACCGATTTTCCCTGCTCAACTACTACGACAAAGTTACCTGTACGACGAAAAATTTCGCCGATCCCGCGGACTTGGTCGCAAAGGTGTTTGACCGTACTACCGTATCCGCTGACAAGGAAAAAATGGCGAGACATCTCTTTCAAACAACCGGCCTGCTGGCACGCTCTCCCTGCCTTCTGCCGTGCCTTGGCCGCGTGTGCACGATCGAAACTCACAAGGGGCCGAGGCACTGTCGAAGTAAGGACGCTTGCAATGAAGGCAAGCTACCCTACCGTTTAAAACCTGTCAATAACTATAACTGATGACACCATTCCCCAAACGTGGGAAGCGAGAGGCAGCTCACCTGATTGCGGAGGCGGACGCAGAGTGCACGGAAGGACATTTGCCCACTCAGGACGAGCGCTTTGTCCTTTAGCAGGCCGGGAAGACCCTGCAGGACTGTCGACAGGACCGGCCAGTCGCTCTCCTGATCCACACCGAAAAAACAAAAAGAGTACAGAATGTCAAAAAAGCTAGGTTGGTTCACTGTCCTAGAGTCATCCTGGATAGAGAAAAACTCGCTCATAAGAGCCCCATTTGTCCATTTCTGACAAACTCCCGCCATTATAAATAGCCATCAGAGTGAATTGTGCTTATAACACTCTTGTATAGCAAACTCCTGTACAGTAAACTTTCGTTAATTCGACCTCGACGGGACCTTGAAATTTGGTTGAATTATCCGAATGATCGAATTAAAAAAAGGACAGAAAAACGGTTAAAATTAAACTTTCTTTTATTGTCCAAAATACTCACAGATGGTCTGCCGCCGTCTGCGCTTAAAATGCGTGTCCAAAAGCATGCTCCAAAGGGCAAAATAATTAGACGTCGAGTCCCCAAAAAATAATGCACCAAAAAGAAAAGAAAAGAAAGCTTTACGAGCAGACTTTGGTGCGAGCAGCCAGACCGTTGGCGACAGAGAAAAACAACATGAACAAAAGGAAAAGAACCCGCGCTTTCCGGCGTGCAAGATGGACCGCACACGATGCTACAGAAAAGCGCTTTGAGAACGCGCGCTGTCTCCGCGCCCGACCACGTGCTATGTTCTCCGCGCTACTCCACGCCAGATTGGATGCGCTAGCTCGTATCATTCACTACGGTTCATCTCAACAGCGTAGAGGAGCAGGCGCATATTTGCGCACGTTCGGCCTTGCAGCAAAGGGCCCGGGTTTCGCAGTACGTTGGTGGTTTTTCTGCCGTCCAACGTGAGCCCGCGCGCATTCGCTCGGGACGAATTATCCGATGCGGAGCCTTCCCGAGTTCGAACTATCAAACTTTTCCTCCCTTAGAAATGTATGGGTGCTCGCCGGGACTTTTGAACACCATCGAAGTAAAACGAAAAGTCGAATTAACTGAGGTCGAACGAACGAAAGTTTACTGTATATCAATCTGTTATTATAACAAATTATCATCATAATGAATTCCTTTTATAACAAACTCATGTCATAAAAAACAACCATACTAATAAATTCTCTCATGACAAACTCTCGTATAACAAACTCCAGTATGATGAACTCCCGTATGCCAAACTCCCGTTATAATAGCCATCATAATGAAATTCTTTTATGATGAACTCTCATATAACTGTAAAACAGTCACCTGTATAACAAACACTTGTATAACAAACTCCCGTATAACAAACTTCAGTATAACAAACATTTGTATAACAAACTCTCGTATAACAAACTTCCATCATAACAAACACCCATTGCAATGAATTCCTTTTACAGCAAATCCTTCATAATAAACTCTCGCTATAACAAGCAGCAAACAAAATGAACTGCTTTTATAAAAAAAACTCCCGTTAAAATGTTTTATAACATTGCACAGCAAGCTGCAGTTTCTGCCAGCGGACACCAAAGTCTGCAAAGTTGAGCAACATCGACTTGCCTCCCTGATACTTGCGATGATGGTGTCGAAGGCTTCCTTCATGCACAAGTGAGCAATGTGGGGCTGCGCCGACGCAGCCGCCACGCCGCTGTTTGTAACGGCACTTGCTGGGGAACACTGCTTCATGGCTGAGCCTTCCCTGGATAAACAAATTGACCGCATCTCCACGTGGTGAATGATGTTGCTTGGGGCGAAGCTCTGGCGGTGCTTGTCTGCGTAGACGCTGAGCCGCAGCATGCCGAGCCTTTTCATTCATGTCAGTAGGAGAATGTGTGGTTTTCTTCTTTTTCTTTTTTTAAGCAGACAGATGGGATGGCATCTCAGAACCCCCTACTCTTTTTTTTCTTCTTTTTCTTTTTTCATAATTTTTTTCATCTTTTTTTTTCCAATTTTTGTTTTGCCCTACACGAGCACGTGAGCACATGCTGACGTGCTTGTGAGCACGTGATCTCACAAGCAGAGGCACGAGCACCCGACGCCGGCCTACGGCGGACGGCGGACGGACATACGGACATGGCTAGCCCCTAAGGAGCTTCGCCCCTAAAAGATACAATACTAAACTCTAAGACAGCATCCATCACAAAACTTTCAATTGTCAAAGAGCTTGCAAAAACCAGAGTGAATTAAAAAAAACGGTTGCACCTTAGAATGATGGCACGTTGTACTCAATAAAGCTAAACATGGACCCGGAGTTGGAAATGCGTTGAAAACATATCTATTTTTTAACAGAGGATATGCTTTATGGGGCATTTCTTATGAGAAAATTGTCACGAACGAGCGTCATAACGACCGTCACAGTGAGAATGATGAATGAGTGACGCGTATCAAGGAGCATTCCAAATGTTAAGGTTTTATATAAAGTTAATAAATAAACGATCATAAAGCCTGGAGAAGGAAAACAAGGGGAACCAAGGACAAACACAAATCTCCAAACACAGCTAGGTGACTGGAGCACCCCGAAAAATCCGCCTGGTCCTGTATCCAACCAAGGACCTCTCCATTTCCAGTGGAGCACTTTACCAACTAAGCTAACTAGGAGAAAGGGTTTATTATTGTTTATTCTGTTCAGCTTGCCTGCTCCTTCGCATTAATCGCATTAACATTATAATTTTAAAGGGGCCCCGCAATCCTATTTAAGCGTGTACCTTTTTTGCGGTTTCCACGTCTCTTGGGGTTCGGGCAACGGGCACGGAGAGAGTGACTAAATATCAGTGCGTCATATTTTAATTGGACGATGCGGAAACCTCCCCCCTCCTAAAGGGGGTGCCCCGTGGTATTGAAAGCGCGTGGCATGTGACGACATTGTGACGTTGTCGGTCCTGGCCAGCTCCTGCCTTACGACTGGTCAGAGCCGCTAAAAGCTTTTTTTTCTAGTCCAAATACAAATACTCCCCAGCTCTTGAGTTACTACATCATCTCAGAGCCCCCTACTCGTCCCACAGTCGTGACCGAGTGGTTAAGGCGATGGACTAGAAATCCATTGGGGTCTCCCCGCACAGGCTCAAAGCCTGTCGACTGCGCAAATCTTTTTTTTTTCATCATTTTTTATTTATTTATTTTTGCCCTACACGAGCACGTGAGCACGTGAGCTCACGAGCACGAGCCCGAGCACCAGCAAGATTGATGTGAGCACGGACGCCGGACGGACAAGGCTAGACCCTAATGAGCTTCGCCCCTAAAACCAGTAAAAAGTCGTTGCAGGGCCCCTCTAAAAGGCAGGCCATTCACCTGTGTTGGTGTTGGACTGGTGGCAGCTGATAAAGCCCGTTTGCTCTGCTGATGTGTAACTCCCGGTTAGCTCGACTGGTGAGTACTCCACTGGAAATGGAGAGGTCCCTGGTTCGATACCAGGACCAGGCAGATTTTTTCAGCGTGCACCAGTCACGTAGATGTGTTCGGAGATTCGTGTTTGTCCTTTGTCCCCCTCGTTTTCCATCTTCAGGGTTTATCATAGTTTATTATGTCCAGCTCGCCTGCACCTTTGCATTAATTGCATGAACATAAAATGTAAAGCCCTTCCACTTCACATGAAGATGGAGGACCAGCAAAACTGTTATCTTTACGACATCAAGGACGATGCCTGGAGGACGACATCTAGGACGACCTCAAGGACGACTTCTTGGACAACCGCAAGGCCGCCGCCTAGAGGACGACGTCTAGAACGACCTCAAGGATGACGTCTAGGACAACCTCAGGCACGACTTCTAGGATGACCTTGAGAACGACGCCTAGAGTATGACATTGAGGATGACCTCAAGGACGACTTCTTGGACAACCTCAAGGCCGCCGCCTAGAGAACGACGTCTAGAACGACCTCAAGGATGACGTCTAGGACAACCTCAGGGACGACTTCTAGGATGACCTCGAGAACGACGCCTAGAGTATGACGTCTAGGACGACCTCAAGGACGACTTCTTGGACAACCTCAAGGACGACCTCAAGGACGACCTCAAGGACGACTTCTAGGACGACCTATAAAACAACTTCTAGGACGACACCTAGAAAAATTCAGCCTTTCCACTACAAGAGTGGAAAGGCTGGAAAGGTTGCCACCATCTATTAGTAACGGCGGCAACCAGACAACTGGCAAGCCGGTTGTCCGGTTGGCGCCGTTGCTCATAGATGGCGGTAGCTGTCTGGAGTTTTGTGTCGACATTTGTTTATCCACGGACACGATACTGGGGAAACTAGCCCTTAACAGCTCCGCTGTAATAATTAAGGTTTGATTCCTGATGGGAATCAAACCTTGGTTGCTGCAGTGGCAGTTGGATATCATAGTCACTGAGCTATTAGCACAGCTGGTCTGAAGGGATAGATGATTTTTTATTTGAATGCAAATGTGCCAGCGAGACTAGCAGGTTTTGGGTGAAAATATTAAAAAATATGAATACATAGCAAAAAATAAAAATAAATAAAGAAATTATATTATTAATAAAAATAAATAAATAAATTATATTAATAAAAATAGCAAAATCTAGCACACACTGAATGTAGTGTAGTTTGTGCGGAACACATTATGTGTGCCTGGTCTTTATGAGCATGATGAAAACTCTACAATATTTTTTTTTCACTTTTGAAGAGGTGATTTTATAGACCGTTTCTTTGTCTAGGCCGCCACATTAAATTTTGACGTAATTGAGTTGGGGAAAAATGGCAAATCACTTTATTTGCTGATTGGAATGCATTATAATTAGGGCTCCGTGTTTTCGGATAAATCCGAAAAACTCCGAAAAACAACCGCCGGTAAAATTTTTGTCAAATCAGATTTATCCGATAAACTCCGAATTGTTATTTGCCCATGCCAGCAAAATAAAAAAAAAGCAATTTTTTTTTTAAACATTTTGGGCAGCGCAGGATCAATGGTCCTGGGAAAATGACACCATAATTATCTTTCAAGCCCCGGACCATTGTCAGCAGGCGGTCTTACGGTTTGTCTCGTCAAGGTTGGTTCAGGGAAACAGGTCATCGTACCATTCGTGTCACGACAAAAGACACTCTTTTGGTTGCTTTTGTCCGAAAATCCGAAAAACACTCGCCGGTAAAATTTATGACAATTCGGATTTATCCGATATACTCCGATTTTAGAGGTCACAGTGGCAAAAAGTTATGGTCGAAGTTCGGACTACAAAATGTCCGATAGATAGGTGTGAACGGCCAGCGGTCCCGCGGAGGGGCTACTTTGCCCTCTTTCAAGACGAACACAATAGACCTTTTTCCAGTAAGCGTCCGCGCACGCGCACACGCTTTCCCTTGACCTTGACCGCCCTTTCGCCATCCTTCGGGGGCACTGTTCTGTTGCGACACTAATCTGTTCCTACGAGAGAAGGCGAGTCCGGTTGCCCTCCATTTGTAGTAGGCGGCGAAACCGTCATGAGGCAGTCCTTACTGGAAAAAGGTCCATTGACAAAAGGAGGATTATCTCCCCCGTTTTCGCTGAGGACAAGGGGTCGATGTAGTTCCGGGTCAAAGAAGGCTATCTAAGCACCCGTCAGTGCTAGTCATTGTTGCAGGTTCTGGTTTAGACCATACCATTTTTCTTTTTTCAAGGGAGAAGGGATGGTGTTGTAACAGTGGATGCTATGGCTGCCTCGATTTAACGGTGGGCGAGGGGGTGCGGGGCTGAAGCTCCTATATTACCACCTTCAACTTGCGCGGTTCCCCCATATTTCTGTAGCGCGTGAAGCAGACATTTTGGGCAAGAAAAATGGGAAGGAAACGAAAGCTTTCCAGAGACTATGTAAAGAGTTTAGTGATTTTGAAGAATCAGCGTCAACTGAATCAGCCATTGTTTGCAAGTATTGTCGCGTGACAGTTAGCATTAACAACGGCAAGGGCGCCTTGAGAATTGCGGAGCATCTGCAATCACAACGCCACGTCCAGCTGAAGAAGCCCCGTCTAGACACAGGTGAGTCCTTTCTTAACTGTGGGTGCTCCGAATTTACGGCTATGTGAAACTGTATGTAGAATCCTTCTTACAGTCTGACACGGTTTCTCCGTTTATTGCGTATGGTTCCTTCTGTGCCAAGTGTCTTAACAGACTTGACACGATCGGAATCGCACATTTCTAGCCAATTTGTTCACTTGGACATGTTATTCCTATTCCTTAGGCAACTCGTCGCAGCAAAGCTCGCTGGAAGAATGCATCACTCGGGCCCGATCCAGCAGACAAGACGCGGATGACATCCCGCACCAGTTTTGCCGTGCACTCTGTCATGCTGGGATTCCACTGCACCAGGCTGACGGACCTCTTGGCAACCTCTTTCGAAGCAAGTGTCCGGCGGCGCGCACAATGCCAGGTAGTGATCAACTATATCGCAAATACCTGCATGAGGTCAGTGAGAAAGACATTGCGACGATAAGCTCTTCGATGAAAGACCGCCCCATCACCGTCGACGAGTCGCCGGAACTCCGCGGTCGTCCGGCAATGGCGGTACTTGCAACCTTCTACGACGACGACCTTCCTGGACGTAGGACCCTCATGATAGACTTGCAAGTACTTCAGCAGTGCAACGCAGTATCAATTGGCATGTTGATACAAACCGCTCTTCAGAAGGTTGGAAAGGCCTTAGCCGACGTAGCTGCGTTGTGCTCCCATTCAGCCTCCTACATGCAGAAGCTTCGCAAGGACTTGCAACTCTCCAGCCCCGAATTCAAGGCCCTTCACTTTAAAGATCCGTGCCACCTCCTTAACAACGCTCTGGAGGATGGAATTAAGACGAGCTCATTTAAGGTAGTCCAAGATTTTGTTGTGCACTTTCCTGCCCCGTTGAAGTCGTCGCGGGAGCTGCGCCGTAAGTTTGGTCTCGTGTGCGTGGCCATGGGCATGACCATCGAGTCGCTGAAGACTGTATGTCCTTCTAGGTGGTTCTCTTTTTACGAAGCCCTAGAAGACGTTCTGGACTATTGGCGTGCCATTTTGTCTTTCTTGAGAAGCGACGATGCCGAGGGAAAGAAGTGCGAAAAGCTCAAAACTCTCGTTTCATCGCCTGAAGGTGTGCACGACTTGCTGATTAAGCTGAGGTTTCTTAAGTCGAATTCGTGCGCTGTGCTCTCAATCATGAAGGAACTTGAGGCAGAGAGTACCCTGGTACACCAGGTTTACCTGATACTGGGGGTTCGTTTGCGCGCGCTCCTCAGTCAATGGCGTGACCCATCTGAAATGTTCACATCGGATGTTGAAACTCTGTTAGATCTCCTTGACGGGAATGACCGCTCAACAACTGTTGCAGACCTTCATGGATACTACGCTGCTGTCGCTGAAAAGTGGAGTCAGACAGTTGAGAGGAACCTTTGCGATGCACTCCAGTACACGAGCGAATCGTTCTGGTACAGTGTTCAAATTGTGAATCCAAATGTGAAGCTCGAGCTGCCCCGCGTGTTCGAAACCTATGCGCCCATTTTCAAGTTAGTGTTTCTTGAGACTGACGACATGAGCCAGCTCACGAGTGATTTTGCGAACTATCAGAGCTATGAAATCACCAACATTGTTGAACCCCTGTCGTTTTGGAGACTTCACACGGTCCAGTGGCCAGTGCTTTCTCGCTGCGCGCTGAGGCTTCTAGCTCTCCCTGTTTCTAGCGCAAACGTTGAAAGGACATTTTCAATGCTGAGAGTTATCAACTGAAAGGAGCGCGCTCCCATCAGCGACAGAAACCTCCTAAAGTATGCTTGCGTCTATTATAACAAGCTCTAAGGTTGTAACACGCACAAACATACATGTTTTGTATACAAGTATTTTGTGCCTGTGTATATGTGTTTGTACATTCAAACCTTCCAGACAATTAAAATGTGTTTCGTGTGTTTTGATGCGTTCGTGTTCAGATATCATTTCATCTAAGATTTTGGATTATTGAGAATACAGCGAAATTAAACTCCGAATTTCGGAGAATTGGGGATTTACGAAAAATAAACTCCGATAAACGCAGAATTTTTGCTAAAAAATAAACTCCGAAAAACACCCTCCGAATTTCACGAAAAATAAACTCCGAAAACACGGAGCCCTAGTTATAATTCAAGAGGTTTGTGCCAGTAGTTCTACCTTTTCCTTAGCCATACTTTTTACAGTGAAGCTGCTATGCGCTAGGATCTGAGAAACAATGCGTCCGCGGATGTTGACGAAAAACTCCCCATTGGTCGTGGCAAGTATGAATAAATAAAAATAAAATAGGGGGCAACCAGCGTGACTCAGCCTTTCTTGGTATTATTAGATAGTGAGGTCCTGATCCCTCGTTATCATCTCTAGGCATCGTCCTCGAGGTTGTTCTAGAAGTCGTCCTTGAAGTCGTCCTAGGCGTTGTCTTCGAGGTTGTCCTAGAAGCCGTCCTTGAGGTCTTCCTTGAGGTCGTTCTAGACTTTGTCCTCGAGGTCGTCCTAGAAGTCGTCCTCGAGGTTGTCCTAGAAGTCATCCTTGATGTCATCCTCGAGGTCATCCTAGAAGTCGTCTTTGAGGTCGTCCTAGAAGTTGTCCTTGAGGTCGTTCTCGAGGTCGTCCTCTAGGCGTCGTCCTCGAGGTCGTCCTAGAAGTCGTCCTTGAGGTCGTCCTCGAGGTCGCCCTTGGGTCGCCCTAGACATCGTCCTCTAGGCATCGTCTTAGACATCATAAAAATAACAGCTTTGCTGGTCCTCCATCTTCACGTGAAGTGGAAGGGCTTTACAATTTTTTATTGTAGTGATGCTTAAACTATTTACTGTTTGTGCCCAACCTAACTACATCATATTTCAACATAACAACCGTCACAACAAAAGCTGTCTATACAGTCACCAAAATGCGTCCCTTTGCTCATGAAAGCAGAGGTACAAAAACTGAGGAGTCTTTCCACGCTAGAAAGAGAAGGCACGAAAAGGCAAGAAGAAGTGATTCCGTGTGTGACATGACTTCCCCAGCAGATGCTATTCTTTCTGGTGGGTAGTGAGCAACACTTAGCAGCGAGTTCTTCATTTGTCTTAGCACGTCTTGTAGTTGCTAGTTGACAAATATAATGTAACCTTCAAACAATTTCATATCTTCCTTCTTGAAGGCTAACTCCTGTGTTGTAATAAACTGGCAGATTTCCTGAAAGCCTAGAAAAGGCAAGGCACCACTGCTAATCCTCGCATACAGTTTTAGCGGCTGTTAATACTGCATGAAATTAGGACGAAGCAAACAGGTCCGAGAACTAAAAAAAAGTCGGGGCTCCAATCCATGCTGTGAAGGTGGTTTGCCAGCAAAGCTGTGGTATCACCTGCAACGATTGCCCACTGCACAATACCAAATGATTGACAAAAGAAAAGTTAATGCACTATACCAAAACTTTTTAAATTAGGGTGTTTCATATAAGAGTGACGAAAACTTCTAAAATTAATTCGAGGTAAAGGGATTCTTTTCTCGGAACCACATAACTTGTGGTGGCGGACGTCAGAAAATGTGTGATACTTACTAATTAACTTTTTTTATTAGTGAAAATAGACATATGGTTCCGAATTAGAAATGTCCTGAGTGTCATCAAAAACTCCTAAATAAGTAATTTTCACAAAGACTTTCACAAAGGGCATATGAAAGGCATAGAAGTGCATTAAATTTACCACTCGTGGAGCATGTACAGGGCTGACAGTTGCGGTAGGTCACCCGCGCGATTTTTCTGTCTCTTATCAGAGCCCCAGCCTTGTACATACCTGCTCCATGAGTGGTAATTTGAGTGCACTAACATGCTTCTCACACCCCGAAAGTCTTTCTGAAAATTACTGATTTAGTATTTTTGATGACGCTCAGCAAGCTCCTAATTGGAACCATATGTCTATTTTCACTAATTAAAAAGTTTATGAGTAATTTTCAGTTAATTAGCTAATTAATTAGCAAGTATCGCGCATTTTCTGACATCTGCCATCACGAGTAATGCGGTCCCGAGAAAATTATCTTTTTACCTCAAATACACTAATTTTAGGAATTTGTTTTGTCACTCTTGCGATGTCCCTCCCCACGTCGCAAGCTGCCGTCGCCGCGGCAGCTTGCTCAACAGTAATCTTTACCAGCGAATGTGTGCAGTGAGCACTAAGTGCTTCGCATTGTCAAGAGTGCCTTATCATCAAGTGTATATGGTTCGGATGCTTGTTTTGTGCTTGTTCTTTATTGAAACGAACGCTGTGCTGTATGTCGTTAGTGTGATATGCACTTTTCGCTTCAATCGCTCGAGGGTATTTTTCCGTGAGGACGCCGACACGAAAAAACCCGACCAACGAGTCATATACAGCTTCGCTGTAACGTTCAAGAACTGTTAACTTCCAAAAAAAGACACTGGCTGGTAAAAACCTATAAAACTGCAGTATGCTCGACATAATTAAATCTCGGACATTACATACTTCTGGTAAATTCAAACAAATTTCAAAATTTTGAATGTTCCGCTATGTATTCAATGTACCGTATTTACTCGCAGAACGAACGCACTTTTTTTCCCGGAAAATCGACGCAAAGTTAGGGGGGGCGTTCATTACGCGAAGTAAAATTTTTGCGTCCGTATTTACTCCCATAATGAACCGTACTTTTATCACGAAAAATCGACTTAACTTCTTTTCTCTTTGCGTGCGGCGCCGCGCGACTCCAAAACCAAACTGCGATGCGCAAAAAAAAGAAAAATGCTTCTCTCCATGTTTTTTTTTCTTCTTGCTTCCGTGTTGTTTTTTTCCCCGCCTTTCGCAAGTTGTTTTGTTTGCCCACGCCGCCCATGCATTCGCGACCTCGGTGTACCAGGATAGAAAAGTGCGTTCATTTCGAGGGCTTCTCGCTTCTCTTTCCAATGTGCGAGGAGGAGGCGAGGGCAGGATGCCTTCATTATGTGCGCTTTGCTTAGGCAAGAACTTCTCCGTTTTTCTTTTTCTTTCTATCTCCTTGCGGGCGACGCGCAACCCCGGGACCAAACTGCGCTGTGCAAAAAAAAAAAAGGAAAGAAGAAAAAGCTCCTCTTTATGTTTTTTCTTTTCTCCTGGTTCTGTGGATTGTTTTGTTTTTTTTGCCGCCTTTCGCAAGTTGTTTTTTTTCGCTTTGCTTAGGCGAGGGCTTCTCCGCTTCTCTTTTCTTATCTCCTTGCGCGCGGCGCGCGACCCAAAGTCCAGACTGCGCTGTGTAAGAAGAAAAAAAAAAGCTCCTCTCCATTTTTGTTTTCTTGCTTCCGTTGGATCCTTTTTTAATTTTAACGCCTTTTGCAAGGCGTTTTGTTCGCCGACTCTGCCCATGCATTCGCGACCCCGGTGCACCAGAATAAAAAAGTGCCTTCATTTCGCGCGCGTGGGGGGGGCAAAATTTTGACGCCCGAGTTGGGGGTGCGTTTATTACGCGAGTGAAAAAAAAAGTCGAAATTTTAAGAGCCGACTTGGGGGTGCGTTCATTGTGCGAGTAAATACGGTATTAGTTACCTGCTTAATTGGAATGGTGTTTTCGTGTAACTCATACTTTTTGTTCTCTCGGCCTTGTTCAGCAACACCCACGGCCCCACAGGTGTTGCATCTCCGCAGTGCACCGTTCCTCAGTGATAAGCGAGCTCACCAGGGATAATAGTCCACAATAGACAACTTTTTTGCTGGATGAACAAACATAATTGTGTTTTGAGGTGTCCTGTGCTGTCTAAACAGTCCACAATGGAAAACACCTTCGAGGGACGAACAAACTTATCTCATACCATTTACCAATTCTTCATCTGTAGCCTACTTGTTTGTCATTGGTAGGCCTGGGTAGAGGCAATCATCAAATATCTGCTTTGCATGTGTAGCCATCCACACAAGTCATCATTTTAGCTCGCATCATATTTAGATGAATGTCCAAAAATTCAAACTTGCGATAATTCAAACGAAATTCGTGGCTTTCTGGAGTTTAAACTGATGAGAGTCTACCGTACGAGGAAGCAGATGGATGTGAACAAAGGAGAGTTTCGATGCTCCTGGCAGCTATTCTTGCAAGCTAATCTTCCCTACCTTGGCGCAGCCTCGAGGGCCACTTCGCCTTTTGCGGCTCAACTCTCCTACCTCAAGCATGACTCAACTTGCTCAGTACCACCCCATTTTCTACCTGAAGAGGCACAGGAGGTGGGGGCTGTAGCGAATGCCCTCTTCTGACCCTTCGTCCATGCCGATCTGGTACAGGGCATTGGTCCGCAGGCTCACAAGGAACTTCATGATCTGGAAAAAAAGG
The DNA here is from genome assembly GCA_013358835.2 of Ixodes persulcatus. Taxonomy (NCBI): domain Eukaryota; kingdom Metazoa; phylum Arthropoda; class Arachnida; order Ixodida; family Ixodidae; genus Ixodes; species Ixodes persulcatus. Next base: position 119,673 of record JABSTQ010002487.1, on the reverse strand, counting down.
AAGACGCTCCTTTGACCTATTGCCCAGACGTTCCATAGCCAAAGTGCGTCGGCGGTAAGTGTACAAACACCTGGGCAGTGCAACGTTCCCCGGCACTGCAATGTCACGTAACCTGATGCCGCGCAAAATGGTCACGTGACGTGATGTCATGTTACACCGCGACTTGACACTAAGTTCACTACATGTTATTAAGGGAAGACATGGTTCTTCGACGTGCAAAAATCCCTACAAAACTGTTTTTTGGAAAGTGGTGATCTTGAAATCTACAGCGATTTTTCTTTTGATCTGCCAAGTTTCTTATTTTGAAGATCAATATTTGAGCCATAATATCACTATAATATCTATGTGGGCCGAAATTCCACCGAAGCTGATGTTAAAACAACACTTTTTCAAAACACACTTTTTGGACTCTACAAATTTTTAAGAGGGATACCTCAGCATCTAGGGCAGACAGAAATATAACTTCTTTAGCAAAATGTAGCTAAATGTGCAAAACATACAATGTTGGAGGCAGATTTTTAATATAGGTATAGAAATTTTTTTAACTTAACTATTGTTTTATTGCTTGGCAGCAACACATCGAGCACTGAACTTTAATGTGTTGTAAAGTCACTAATAATGGTTCAATCTAAAAACTGCTTAAAACATTGTATTCTTCATAATTTGTAGTAGTATCTAACCATATGCATTCTTTTTTTAAAAATGGTCTTTCCCTATTGTTTTTGGAGACAAATTCTGGCTAATTATAATTATCCTGAGAATTAACCTACTAATTAAAAAGAAATAACAGATATTTGAAATCAGCACAAAAATCTGAACAAGCCTGTGCTGTTTCCTTGGGCTTGGCCAAAAAATAAGGAAGAAAGCTCCAAGACTTGGCGTGACCTGTGACCTCGGGTGACCTGTGACCTCGCGTGACCTAACGCCAACGTTATGCGGATCGCAAGTTTATCTCCTTCTTGCACAGGGGTTACGACGACGTCAAAACACCAAGCACTTATTGGCTGAGTGAAAAAAAAAAAATAATGGGTAGACCTCAAGGTACCTAACATTGAGGTCTACCCACTATTTTTCAATCAAAGCCAATCAGAACTTCGAGCCGTTCTGACGTCATTGCAACTCCTGCGGAAGAAGCAGACAACTTGCTCTCCGCATTGGATTGGCTCAGTTATGAAACTGCTCAGTGACGCTGCTTGCACGAGCAGTACCCTGGTCTCCCCCCCACCTGCTTTCCTCCAGTCGTTCGATGCACCGGATGGCTTTTCTGGTAACTGTAGCGTATCCTATGGAATACATACGTTTCGAAGCACAACGCCTAGATGGCGTTCCAGCGTACATTATGGAACAGCAGTTTTGAAATGTAAATCTAGATGGCGCTTCAAACGACAGGAGGCACGGACTGAGGCGAGCGAAGAGGGGTACCTCCATCCGCCGGAGTTCGACGACTGAGGTAATCTAGTAACGTTGCCCGATGCACGTCACATGGTCATGTGACCCCGTGACTCATACTGGCACCAGCCACGTGACCATGCAAACCATAGTTGGCATCCCGCTAAATTTAGCTGATGATGGCACGGTATGACAACAGCAACGTGACATAAATCCTACTTTTGCTTCTGTCAAGATACATTCTGCATTAAAAAAAGCTGAGGTGTAAATTCGAGCCTCCCAACTCGAAAGGGAAAGGGGCACTTTGCTCACGTATAGAAGGAGGTATGGTCACAAAAGCCTTAGTCTCCAGCTCGGAGATTTAGGACGACAAACAGGAACGACCAATTGATTCGAAACCAAAACCTGTCAAACGCTGTTTCCCGCGAACCAAGTCTTCCGACTCTCGGGCATGAAACCAAGTGGGACATCCAAATGAGGCGTCGAGGCCGGCGGCAGCAGTGACCAATAGTGTCACCAGACAATCGTAGCAGAACCAGAAGGCAATCCGATCGAAATCAAACTTGGGTGTTTTACGTGCTAAGCCAACCAAGGGAATCTGTCACGCCTCCTAGAGGAGGACTGAGGATTCATTTCAACCGCCCGTGGACCTTTTGACGGGCGACCGAAATCTCGGTTACACGGTGTCTTTTCCGCAACAAGCCTCAGTCAGATTGCGGGCACCTTGACCGGGATTCGAACCCCCCCACCTGGGGATACGTAGGTCGGCACTTTGCTTCCGAGCCACCGGGACGACTAGACACGGGGCAAAATACGGTACAACGAAATGTGACAGGTTTGTGAGGTTTGAATTTTGTGAGTATCCGAACGGCAAACCACAAAATTTAGTTAAGCCCATTAGTCAGTGGACATAGATAAAGGTAGCTCGATGTGTTTGTCCTTGTCAGGAAAACGGGGGCGCTGGCTCGCGACACCTAGAGGCCAAAAAGAGATTGGGAATGGTCAAAGCAGCAAATTAACTGCATGGGTCTCTGTAAGGTCGGTCATATTTCTACAAAAAACTATGGGACAAGTAAAAAACATAATGAATTATAAAAGACCTCGAACGAACCAGAATAGAATTACATTGAAATCTCGGTAAACAGAAGTCGTTCAAACGGAAGAGCCCCTTAAACGGAACAGCACCCTCAAAGTTGTTTGATTCCATATTTACGCGAGGCAAAAAGGTTTCCATAAACAAAATTTTCATACTTCTGGCTAAAAATAAACACTAAAAAGTATACAAAAAAGTTTCTTGTGCTCTTGGACATTTTCATAGCACCATCGCTGTATGCATCATTGTTTGTCTCCTTCTGTTTCTGGTATTGTTGGCACTGTAACGTCGGCCTGTAGGTTTTGAACGTTTTGGAGGCTAGGCTAGGCTTTTATATAGCACCTTTGATGACAAAACCGAAAGCGGGTGCACCATTCCCTTGCATCGAAAAAGAAACTTGAAACCATTAATTGTTGTTGTTTGGGGGTTTTATGGCGCAACAGCAATGAAGGCCATACTGCGCCAATTGAAACCATTAATGATTTTGGTAGTGATTGCTTCACAAAACTGGCGCTCGCATTGAAGTATGGCATTCCATAAAGTAGTCTAACAAGGATTCTTGCCGACCAAGAAAAAGCTGCGGAGTGCTTTCACCAGTACGTGGTTTGGATCACAAAGGAAGAGACTGCAACTGCCTGACCACGAAGAGCTTGAAAAGTGCTTGGTGTTGTGGATAAGGGGGGGCCTGTAGCCAAAACCTGCCCCTCAATGAACCAATAACTTGCGCAAAAGCTGAAGAGTTTGTCTTGCAACTCAGGACCAAGGACTTCTTGAGTGTACTGGCGAAAAACTTGGCAAGAAAGGGCCGAGTGTTCTCGTCGGCGCTAACATGACTTGGAGCGACAAGGACAAGCTCAAGAACGCAGTCTGTCGGATACAAAGCATCATTCGCAGACGGAAACAAAACAAGAAAACACCGTATGTCGTCCGCTAACAGACCGAAAAAACAGTTGATGGTGTGCTCTGAACCCAGCACCGTGGTAAAGGGTGATTGAAAGCTGTCTGCTATTTCACGTTCAAAGCAATTGACAACTTGCGCTTCTTTTTCAAGTCTCAAGTTGTTCTGCTACCGTGCACAAGCTGACATCGACCGGTAAATGAATGGGTATTGAGGACAAGCACATCAGAGGCCATGATACCTCTCTCGCTACTAGTGCATTGGCGAGATGTCTCATTGGTTGATTACGCGCAAGCTGGAGCACCACATCCAATCAGCAGCCAAGGACGCTCTCGCTCTCTCTTTGACTAAAATCGAACCCCAGAGGGAGTCCAGGTGTGACCAACAGTACACCGAAATCGAGCCAACTGCCACTTACCACTAGGCGTACAGGCGCCAGCAGCTGACAGACGGAGGGTTCCTGCCGGTACTGACGACGTACGTGCTCAACTAGCAGACGGAAAGTGGCCACGGCACACTGAGGGCTCAGCCACATCTTCTTCTGCAAAAAAAAAAGAAACCGGCACAGGGCAGCCCACTTCAGTAAAGAGCCACAACCGCCGACAACCACCGATGCACAAGATCCATGAACATGACTTCACAAACTAATTAAAAAATTAGTTGTATGTTTGGTCATTCAGCCAAAGTTGTTTAAATGTGGTAGCTTTATAGGGTGGGTGCTGCCTAGGGCAGGCTGACCTTTAGCCTTCCAGTGACTGGGGTGGGTGGTGCTCTTAATTCAGGTGGTGCCTAGGGCAGGGTTTTGTATGAAAACAGATTCCGTCACACCATTCTCTCTTTGTGATGCTGCATGCACTTCCCTTCAGTCCCACCCGGGTACAAAGCCTTACCACAGAAGTTTCTGGGTCACCAAGAAAAGGGATAGCGCACTTTCGTGCCCACCACTCCTCGTTCCGTGCGCTCTTTCTACACCACCTGCTTCCGCTCCCCTCTTTCTTTCCCTTTCCACCCCTCTCTGCTCCGCACGCTTTCTCATACCACCTGCTTCTGTTCCTTCCGTCAGCAATGCACTCGGCTTTCACGTCAGTGACCGGGGTTTGATCCCTGGCACTGGTTGCCATTTTTTTCAAGGTTCTTTAGCAGTTACGAACTGACCGACCTACACATGTCATGCTCACGCGGCTCCTGGGGTTGGTTGGCCCTATAAGGATATCACATTAAAAGGGGGGATGTCCAAACAAGCCCTAATTACGGACCCAACATTTCGAGGCCTACTCCGCCTTTTAGGGGCGAAGCTCCTTAGGGGCTAGCCATGTCCGTATGTCCGTCCGCCGTAGGCCGGCGTCGGGTGCTCGTGCTTCTGCTCGTGAGATCACATGCTCACGAGCACGTGAGCACATGCTCACGTGCTCGTGTAGGGCAAAAAAAAAAATTGGAAAAAAAAAAGATGAAAAAAATTATGAAAAAAGAAAAAGAAGAAAAAAAAGAGTAGGGGGTTCTGAGATGCCATCCCATCTGTCTGCTTAAAAAAAGAAAAAGAAGAAAACCACACATTCTCCTACTGACATGAATGAAAAGGACCGAAAAGCTCGGCATGCAGTGCCTCAGCGTCTACGTAGACAGCAAGCTGCTCCGGAGACCAGGGCGCGAGAAGCTGCTGCACAGCGTCAAAAACGCCAGGCGGACCCGGAGTTGAGAGCTCGGGAAGCGGCGGCAAAGCGTCAACGCCGACAGCAAGCAGCAATACCTATGACCAAAATCAGTATCATCAGCACCACCCGAGCTTCGCCCCAATCAACATCATTCACCACGTGGAGATGCGGTCATTTTTTTTAGGGTGACTGTGGGGATGGCCGTCGAGGAGGAGTCACCACCACAGTGGCCCCTGAAGAAGAGGCTGAGTAGGCCTCGAAATGTTGGGTCCTCAATTAGGGCTCGGTAAGATGTACCGGACAGATCTCTGTCAAATGCTCACGTTCGAGTCTTTCTCAAACTAGGTTCCCAGGGAACACTTGGGTTCCCCAAACTATCCCCACAAGCTATACGGGCCACCCAAGTTCTCTCGATCTACATTATCCCTCGTAGGGCGTTTTTTTGGTATGAGCCCAATTTTAAATATGAGCCAAGTTGTGCACTGATGCACGACTGAGGTGAATTCAAATTGGGTTCATTTGCCTACCTGTGCACCCTCATTCGGGTTTATTGGGGACTTTAAGGGTCGAACCCTACAAAATCGTCTCCTGCAACACAAAAAGCCCTTTTCGCTATTCCGTTTTGCAGTCTTCTCTGCTTGTCTCCCGAAGAGAAGAGGGCCTTTTGCAATACCTCCCGAATAACGAGACACTAGTGTAGGATTTTCTACATCCCCAACCGAAGGCTAGTGCTGGATGCAAACCAGACACGAGTGCTGCGCCAGTGTTAAGGTGTAAGGTATACAGTAGAGGTGAGGACACACAACACGGCGAATGCTGCAACGCGATCGACCAGATAAAGTCCTATTGGCGCATGCCCAAGCCTCAGCCGACAGTGTCTTGTCGTCCGGACGAGGCAACTGGAAAAAAAAGAAAAAAAAGAAAAACAAGTGTCTCATGACTCTCGGGCACACACTCTTTTTGCTCGGCGCATCTGCTCCAACCTTGATGGATGCTGATTCGATGGCCATGCCATAGATCTCTCCAGTTCAATGCGTTCATAAAACTGTTATAGTGCTGCTGTTGAGGCACGAAACTAGGACCAATGACGAAGCCTTTGTCTAAGCAGAAAAAGTGACGTGGCGCAGCCAGAAAAAAACTAATTTAAAAACAAGCCTATTTCCCATAAAGCATGGGAAACCAGGCCCGCAACAGGCTGCCGTCTGCCGCGTATCGAAGCGTCGTCTGGTGTCGCCGCTTGCGACCGAGACAAGAAGAGGACTTTGTCTGGCAGCTGTGACATGCGCCGTGTCCACATTTATACACATCTTAAGGGTGGTCCACACACTCGCGTCAAGTCTGACTGAGTGCGCAGGTTGCTACAGCAACAGCTGCGTCGGCTGCGACAAAACCGGCTTTTCGCCACGTTTCGTAGGAGCCGACGCAGCTGCTACCATGATAACCCCTGCACTCCGTCAGACTTGACGCAAGTGATGAATCGCCTTTTACACTGCGGTCAGCATTCGGCTGCAACTCGTGCTCCCGCAGAAAAAACACAAGTCCCAACCGAACGCTCACGCAGCCCTCGAGCTCAATTCGTGCCCCGCGATGGCCTTTGGTAAGCGACGCAGACAAACCAACATACGAGGCCCTGTCATCTCGGAGGTGTTCTCCGAGCTACTCCTCACAGACAGGGGGAGGGTCTCCTTCGTCCTTCTGGCTGTGTGTCGAGCTCCAAGAATTTGAAATTCCCCCAATCTTCCCATGCAAGAAAATAGTGGAAGGCGTACGAGTGCTCACCCGAAAAACGTCCATGAGACCTCTGGCCGCCGTCTCCACGGGAAGCACCTCCTCAGCTCCGTTAGGCTTTGTCGACCAAGTCGGGTGGTTCAGCACCTGGTGGGGCCGAGTCGCCGTTAAAGCGGTCAAATTGTTCACTTTCTGCTTTCTTAACCCTTTCATGGTTGCATTTTTTCTCCAAAGACGCGCCCCCGTGGTCGGGTTTTTTTACTCGGTGCGATAGCAAAGAGTATACACTAGTTTATTGTCGCATAAAAAAAAAATGTAAGACTTAAAATAAATAGTACACACACTTCAAAACATCTGCGGCGCACTCACTGGAGGCTGAAGAAAACGAAAAGGACTAAAACTTTGACGCGCCCACTTCCGAGACAATCTAGCAGAGGGTGCGGCTGTGTGTCAGACTGCGGACTCCGAACCGAGGTGGTTTCCAGTTGTGCGTCGGATGTCGAGCTGTCATCCGACTTCGGGTCCGAGAAGGGTTCAAAGTCTGAACCCGAAGAGTCATCGCTCCAATCTCCGCTATGCTACCTCCGGAGCAGCCGGCACGCGCGGCCATCTCGAAAGTATCACTTGCACACAGCGTCCAGTTTCGCAATTTCAAAAAGCCGCGCCAAAACAAATAAGACTGGAGTTACATGGTCGTAGTTCCCTACAAACCTTACAGATGGCAGCACCTCCCCGCGAACGCTCCCGTTCAAGCAGAGGCGCGAATTTTTGAATGAGCAGTCGCGGACGCACGGGTACGTTAGCAACCATGCGGGACGCTCCCGCACTGACGTACAGGTACGTCAGTGACCATGAAAGGGTTAAAGAACTCTACGAGTATACACACTTGTCCGAGTACTGACTTCTGGTCACCAGGAAAAAGTCCCATGTTCCCGTTGCCCATTATGAGCAAGTGCGTGTCGGCTGGCAGAATGGATTATGAGAGACCCCGAGGTTTTCCAAAATAGTACTTCCAGTAATTCGTGAGGCAGTGAGATTCTTTCAGGTCTCCCTAAACCCAAGGGTACAACATTTTCAACCTGGGAGCACATTCGTAGCGTTTGTAACAACACAAGAATATACAACAGTGTGCAGTGAACAGCCAGACCGAAGAGGACGAAGAAGAAGGGCAGATCTCGAGATAGAGGACTTGAGGAACCGATCTCGTCGGGGCTGGTGGTTCTAACTGGTTGTAGTTTAAAATAACGTATTAAATATTTATGTAGCCTCAACGCTACAAGTGCTTAGTGCGGCAATTATTGTCTAACAGACTTTATGCATTTGTACACTGTTTCATCGCAACAATGCCCAAGAGAGAAGGATCCCTTTGTTGTCATTCCACACAGATATGTACTCCTCGACATCCGAAAGTGTCAGAGCCTCCGAAGGACATACAGTAATCCCTCGTCGTAACAAAGTCAACAGGACGGCAAAAAAATTCAATATAGTAAGCAGTAATTAGATAAAAGCGACAGAGCCGAGAAAACAGCGCCAGCAGCCTCGAAGGTGGACGGGAAACTGAAAAACACTCTGACCGTTAATCGAACAAACCTCGGTTATGAACAACAAGCGGAAGCTTTACGGAGTAAAAGAAATAACTAAGTGGAGTTTGGAGATAATTTCATTCGGGCATCAGTGTTCCTCAAACCGCTCTAGGCACCGCAAAAACACTGCCACCACAACTGCACTCTACTTTGTTTCAAAGCAGCAGTAGGATGTTTATCCTCTCCACAGTCATCGGAGTTTTCCGAGCTGCCTCTTCGACGTCGCTTTGTGTTTACCCTAACTACACGCAAGGTCCCGATCCCAGCATCCGTGGCAGGAGCAACAAGGGGAATGTCCGCATCGACGAGTGCGAACGAAACAAAGTGATCCTCGGTGACTTGGCCAACGTGTTTGCACACACTCCCGTAGAGATTGTTGCTGCTCTGGGAATTGTGCGCCGGCTCGAGAAAATCCAACGTGAGCAAAGCAGTTGGCAATCTTTCATCTTCGGGACGCGGGTGCGCTTTCTCTCGAACGAGAAACTTCTCAAACCAGTCCAGTATGCCTCGCTTGTTCAGCAAACCTGTGGACAGTGTCGAACGGCCGATGCCGGAACGTCGAATTCTTTGGCGATTTCGAACTTGGACCGGCCGCTTTTTCTCAACCTCGCAGAACTAAGCGACTTTTGGCAAAGACTCCCACTCTCCCATACGAACCAAGTGTGTGTGTACGCCTTGAATACGCCGCGCAGGCGCACGCGTGGGGGAGCTCTCCAAGGGATGACTTCCGCCGGGCTACACTGGCTCCATCGCTCCCTCGATCCGATTCCGACAAAAGTCGGGCAGCGTCGGCTGCAAGCGCCGCGAGTGGTGTCGGAACGTGAACGCCGCTCCCGCTGTTCCCTGCCCGCGTCGGCGCATCAACATCGAAAGCGGCGCTCTGCACACTCTGCGCGCTCTGCCCTCTGTCGCCAGTTTGCTCTGTTTTCTCGTTTGCCGTTTTCCCAGTTTGCCGTTTGCCTCAATGGAGAAGGGGGAGGGAATGCGAGGGTGTGCGTGCGCCTTCATGCAGGGCCTTCTTAATAAGTTTGGTCGGCCGCCGACACATTTACAATAATCCGGTTGAAAACGCGTACATTTCGGTCGGGATCACATTGAACTTCGACAAAAGCGATAATTCGAAAAAAGCAATTTCATTATAACGAGGGATTACTGTATACGATAGAACACCTCTTTAATCGAATTGTGACTGCACTCCGAGACGAAAGAAATCTTTACTTAGTTTCTCAGCCTTCCCTCGAACTATGAATCTATGCCAGCTTGCTAGCCTCTATACTTTCGCTTCAACGGCAAAATAAATTAGCAAAAAATATCCGTCATATTGGAATTTTTTAGTGCCACACAAACACCTCGGTTGCCTGTACCACTCTCACGAGTGTACTCTGATTTTACTTCACCATAAAAAAAAACAGATGCAATAAGCATGCACTGCAGGTACATGCACTCGAGGAAATGCATATATCCTAAGGTAAATTTAATTTAAAAAAATGCGGTAGTAAGTTTGTTATGGTGCCACAGACATCGAGGTATTAATTTAGTTGTCTGATTTGTACTAAATGGATGCTCTGCATAGCAAAATATGTTTCTTTCAAGAAAGATACTTTGTGTCAGCGCCACAGATGCAGTATTGCAGGTATACTTTAACTTTGCTTTGCTCCATCCATACCTTCGCAATATCAGGCCTTAGTATTAAAGCTTCCTATAAAATTTTACAACATCCAAGATATAAATCTTTAGAGCGCAGCTTTTAGGCGTCCGTTTCAGCATTTCGTGGCGTCACCGTCGCCGTAACCGCCCCGCTAAATTTAGTGGAAAACTGAATAGGTGGGGGGGTCACGTGACACCAATTTTCCCACAAAACCTAGCGAAGAAACTGAATTTGTTCATGAATGACGTGACACAAAGGCACGCGACGTCAATTTCCTCGCTAAATTTAGCGGGAAAACTTAACCCGCTAAATTTAGCGGGAGGAGGAGAGGAGGAGGAAAGAAGGAGAAGGAGGAGGAAGAAGAGGAGGAGGATGAGAGGCATACCTTTCCCTCCATACCCTCCCCTCCTCCTCCTCCTCAAGAGCTGTGCTCTAGTTTTGCATTAGAGATTTGTAAACGTCTCATTTTTTTCCTAAAAAGACTGATCCAGAAAGTTCTACCTATTATACAGAAAGCAACACAAGGTGCCATAGCTGCAGTGTGTCTAAACTGGAGAAGCATGGGAATTAAAGAAACTTTCAGCGCTACACATGTTGCCTTATGGCGTGCAAATGCAATTTTCAAATATGAGATATACTAATCGTTGATTTGGAGTTTAAGCACATTTATCGGGAGAAAAGCTAGGGATGAGTGCACAACCGTGGACATTTTGCCCCGACTACTAGAAAATGTATGAAAATCGAACTGGGTGGTGGCAGTTTAGAATGGGTGCACAGCAGTGCCCAACAGACCTCATGAAACAGTGGTCTGCATTCCTTAAAAAAGGTCCAGCATAATCTGCCCGTTTCTGTTCTCAGACATCCTCGATGTTCTCAATAGAGTCGAATCGTGTTGCTGTCCTTCGCCAATGTCGACAACGTTTCACCAATGTCTAGGAGGGACGACATCGAAGCGTGTCCTTCTCTTTCGTACGATTAAAAACGAAGCGACTCTTCGATCGTGCGCAAAGGCACACGACGTACCTTTTCGACAATGTCCAGAACTTCATTGTTCTGCTGGCTGCCGCTGTCCTGGAAGAAGTCGGTCAACAGCTGGACCGCCGCGGTCACCACGGCCGGATCGGGATCTGTTTCCAATGCGCCGAGGTGGGGGAGCAGCACCTTCTTCATCAGTTCCTCCTGCGCATCGGCAAGTGCTCTCTCTAACCTCGAGAAACGTTTGGTGGGCTCGGGTGGCGGTCGAGCCACTCAACTGAAAGGCACTTTCGCTGCAGTGGAAACTCGCATCTTTTAACTCTACTATAGATCCTTCCCAAACAAAACTACGATATTTACTAGCGTAACTCACAAATTTTCGTGTTTAATGTTTAAAATCAAAGAGGGGTGTGCAAGTTACCGTATTTACTCGCATAATGAACACACTTTTTTCCCCGGAAAATTAACAAATATTCTGGGATAGGTAGGAAGGGGTGGGGGGGGGGGGGTTCATTACGCGGGGTAAAATTTTTACATTTACACACTTAGTGAAAATGTCATATTAGGTGCAAATATGACCCAGCAAATATGACACTTGGTGTACTGTGTCTACTGCGTCTCGCGCTTTCGGGTTCCCGCCACTTGCCTCGTAGAGGTGCCTGTTGTTGCTGAGCACGGAAGAGACAACGTTGAGGGTGTAGAGGCGGACAGAGGGCCGCGGCTCCACCTTGAAGTACTTCTCCAGGATCTCCGACAGGTTGGTCACCCAGTTCAGGGTGGGGACTTGCGCCTTCTCCGCACAGTACTGGATCAGGCGCTGCAGGGAAGCCTCCTGCAGAGGGCGCGAGTACTTAGCCTTGGGTGCGAAGCGCCGTCGGACCAATTACTTTCGCCACGAAATGAACAGCCCGTAACTCTCTTCGTAAAAATGGTGTTTGTATGCTGGGCTGAAACAACTGCCTTTCGATCTAAATGCATGTTTTTTACCGTAGTGAAACAGTTTTTTTTAAGATGCGATACAAAACTGTAGAAGAGTTGTGAAAGGGCTTGTTCCACAAACTAATTGTGAAAGTGGAACTGCTATGTTACAAGATTTGTCCCAAAGGTTAAGCAAGTTCTTCTCCCTTTATATCTATATTCTTTGGGACCAAATATTATTAAGCGTAATCAGCCCCAATTTGGTAGAAAACTTGCCCGTAGAATGAGCTGACCTAGATGAGAAGTTCATCTAGGGCACAGGATTATCTAAAGATCAAGTTTACCTAGGAAAAAAGTTTGCATAAGGAACAAGGCTATTTGGAGAACAAAGTTACCTAGGAAACAAGTTCGCATTGAATAGCAGTTTGCCTAAGGGCCACGGTTGCCTAGGGAACGTGGTTGCCTTTGAGATAAGTTTGCACAGAGCACAAGTTTGCCCAGGGAGCAGGGTTGCCAAGAGAACAAATCTGCCTAGGGAAGAAGTTTATTAGAGTAGGAGGCTGCCTAGGCAACATGGTTACTTTTGGCATAAGCTTGCACAGAGTACAAGGAACAGGGTTGCCAAGAGAACAAGTCTGCCCAGGTAAAAGGTTCGCTTAGCACAGAAGGCTGTCTGGGGAACAAGGTTACCTAGAAAACAAGTTTGCAAACAGTACTAGTTTGTCCATGAAGAACAGGGTTGCCAAGAGAACACGTTTGCCTAGGAAAGAAGGCTGCCTAGGCCAAAGCAATAGTTGGATTTGCCTAGAAAACGAGCTCACCTTGGAAACAGATGAACCCATGGAATGAGTTTAACATACAAAATCTATAGAAAAGATAGGCTCAAGGGACACATTTACATTTGAAACAACTTTCTGGTTTGAAATATTTCATAATTCAAAAGTGCTCAAGTGTGTAACCAGTTCACAGCACACCCTTTAAAGGTGAAAGAGTGACTCACGGGTCTGAGGGAGGCGCACTTTGCCACAATATTGAAGAGGCGCTGGGGGCAACCCTTGTACGTCCCTTCGTCGTACGATTTTTCCACCTTGGACACAATGTCATGAACCATCTGCTGCAACTGCTGTGAGCTGGCAGAAGCCTGCTCCACCTGAAACAGTCGCACACGCGAGATTCGAGAAATTGCGAAGGCAAAAACGTCAAAACACCAAAACATTTGCTATTCCACTTTTCAATCTCGAGGAGCGGCCATTCTTTTTGACGGATAGCCGAGCAAATCCTCCGCGTCTCAGCAATGACGCAATAAAGCAGTACAAAATCCCTGCGACCTTGCAAACAATAATGGACATGCTAGGAAGCATTTAGTTTATAGTCGCGTATTAATGGATGGCTCAGATCTGCTGAAATGGTGTTCAAACTGGAAAGGTAACGAGGAAGTTTGGGAGCTTGGGTAACCCCTGAGGGTAGGCACTCTGGGGAACCCCGGAGGTATGCTGGGGAATTCCTAATTCCCCATTTTGCAACCAACGTACTTAGACGTGTGTAAACATTCAAAACTTCTAACGATTTGCGAATGTGTTTGCTGTTAGATTCGATCAGGAGCATGCTTTTGCTTTCCGAAGTATTCGAGTTTTTCGAATATTTCAAAATCACCCGTAGCGCATGCGCATGCCAGATTTATTATTTTGAAGATTACTATTTGAGCCATAATACCACTATATAATATCTATGTGGGCTGCACTTGCATTCAGGCTGATGCTAAAACAACACTTTTGCAAAACACAAATTTTAGACTCCTTGCAAATTTTCAGGAGGTGCACTTAGGGCAGACAGAAATATAACTTTTTTTAACAGCATGTAGCTAAATGTGGCAAGCATACAATGCTAGAAGCAGATCTTTGAATATAGATGTAACAAAATTTTTAACTGAACTATTGTTTTACTGCTTGGTAGTCACACATTGAGCACTGAACTTCAATGTGTAGTAAAGTCACTAATAATGGTTTAATCTAAAAAGTGCTTCCAACATTGTATTCTTCATAATTTGTAGTATCTGACAGTACGTTAAAACATCCTCTTTTAAAAAAGTTTTCCGCTATTGTTTCTGGAAACAAAGCCTAATTACTTATAATTATCCTAAAAACTAACATAGCAATTAAAAACAAAGAGATAATTGAAACCAGCACAGAATTCTGAACAAGCCTATGTGATTCATTGGGCTTGTCCAAAAAATAAGGAAGAAAGCTCCAAGACCAGTACTCCTCCTTAACTCGATCAACTCGAGAATTTGCTCACTTTTTTACAGGTCGGAATTCTTTTTGGTTACGATTACAGATCAACTTTTTTAATTTTACAGATCAACAATTTTAATTAACGGTCTCAAAAAAAAAAACTCAATTTTCATTTGAACGAATATAGCATCTTTTCACAGCCTTAAAAGTCTCGCAAAATAAATTGTAGCATGGAAAATGCTTCCTGTCTAGTCTACGGCGCCCCCAAAATATTACCGGTTCCTACGTTTTTTCTGCAACATGCAATTTTACAGCGGAGCTGTTAAGGGCTAGTTTCCTCAGTATCGTGTCCGTCGGCAAACAAATGATCGCACAAAACTCTGGACAGCTACCGCCATCTATGAATGACAGCGGCAACCAGACAGCCGGCTTGCCGGCTGTCTGGTTACCACCGTCGCTCATAGATGGCGGCAACTTTTCCAGCCTTTCCACTCTGATTTGCCGACTTGCGGCCGTTCATTACTTCAACACCAAAGTGGAAAGGCTGAAAGTTTTTTATCGTGGTTCCCAGAAAAATGTGTCGACCAGGTGCTACCGTAGCTAACGTTGACTGACCTCAGGGAGGCAAACCAGTTTTTCGAGGACATCGAGGACAAACTTCCAGACGAAGGGAGTGATCGGCTTGGGCGGGTCGCCGATCAGCCACTGAAGAGCCACGGCCGCCTCGTAGGCCACGGAGGGGTGCTTGCAGTCCAGGGCCTGACAGCAGAAAGTGGAGAGAATGCATCGCACGTGTACGACATTCAGTCCTCAGTTCGTGAAAGCAGTCAACCAATGAATTCCAACGAGAGTGAATCGAAGGAGTCCAACAACAAAATAGGAGATACCAAAGCTAGAATGCATCTGTATGACTCGGTAGGAAAAAATTAGTTGTGAATGCGAAAGCACGAATGTCGTTCTTTCGCTACCTTAGGTCATCTGCAGTGTACTGTCGTGGACAGCCACGTTTAACTACTGCCGAGGTTGTGGCCAACGGTAGAGCGCGCGCCCTCGTGAAGTGGCCACACCGCGCCGAGCTCGGCCACGCAGCCTCTCTGGAGTCTGCCCGGGCAGGCTCTGCGGCCAGCCGCTCCCTCTTACCGGAGGCCGGTCCGCTGCGCCGCCATAGAGAAGGCATCCCTGTGGGGTGGCGTTCCTTAGAACTACGTCACATGGGAGCCGATGGGAGCATCGTTCCTTGAAACTATGACGCACGCCAGCCAATGAGAGCCTCTCCATCAAATTGCTGCTACAGACGATAGGCTTCGCTCAATCGGGACAAAGGAGTTTAGGTGCCGTTTGGTGCGGTTTCAAAAGCTGATAGCGCGGTTCGCTCCATGGGACAGTCGATGCTTTCGCATTAAAAGAAAATTATACTCAATTTCAAGATACAGTAGTCTCGCGATAATTGAAACTCACATACTTCATACTTCCGGTTAATTCGAAGAAATTTATAATTTGGGTTGTCCCATTGTTTTTAGTGTATCTACGAGTCACTTCATTCGAACATTTTTTTGAAATTTATACTTTTTGTTCTCGCGGCTCCGTCGAGCGGGCTTCTCACTGAGCTATGCGGAGAAGCAACACGCGCACCCACCGGTGTCATCTCGCACATTTTCACCCATATTTCATGCGCGGCATACCTGCTTATGACTGCCCGTGTAGGGAAAATCATCGAGTATTTGCTTAGTGTCTGTAGCTGTCTGTAGCCATTCGTTCAACAAATAGTAAGTTCATCTTGCATCGTGTTAGGTAAATTTCTGATAATTCAAACTTCCAATAACTCGAACAAAATTCGTGGCATTCTGGAGTAATCTGTAGTCTCTGATGGGTAAAGAGCAGATGGGAGGAATGAGACAGAGAGGGATCGGGGTGCATTGACGCACCCGAGCTCGGAGTGTGTGAAGCAAAAGCTCGCACTGCAGAATCCAGGGATCCTGGGTTCCATCCCCACCCTTTCCCTTGTCGATCTGGACGAGCATCGTACCGGGGTGCGGTCATGTGTCGCCACTGCCTGGTACACGCTAAAGACCCCCCAGGCTAGTGGTGGTACTGCACCGGCTAAATTTGTCGTCTACAGTGGGTAACAATGTCACCACGCTCTGGCGGACAGAACTCCAGCTGCATAAACCACTAACGACAAACTTGTTTCCCTTTTTCGGGAAACGTGGGGGATCAGTGGCCGAGTAAGCTAGCACACACCAGCTCGGAGTTCTAATCCTGCCTGGGGCCGCAGTCTTTTTATTAGTTTCCTATGGGTGAAATGATTTTTACTGCGGATCTGTTAAGGGCTAGTTTCCCCAGGATTATGTCTACCAGCAAACAAATGATGACACAAAACTCTGGACAGCTACCGCCACCTATGAGCGACGGCAGCAACCTGACAACTGGCTTGCCGGTTGTCTGGTTGCCGCTCATAGATGGCGGCAGCCTTTGCAGCCTTTCCGCTCTGGCTTGCCGACTTCCGGCCGGCCATTAATTCATTCCCACCATAGTACAGCTTCGCTGGTCTTCCTTCCTCACCACAAGTGGAAAGGCTGAAAGTTTTGGTGTAGGTTTTTCGTTATAGCCAACTGCTTTGGTCAGCCATTACAGCCGGCCGTTACAGCCAAACGCTACGGAACTCCATGAAAATCGGGTGATAAAACACATTCCGTGTTCAAATTTAGACCGTGCAGTTCGACTGCTAGTATGGGGCATTTAACATGCATCATGTGGTGGCGATAGACAACTACGCATCGGTACGATGCTCATCTCTACTGAAACTAGCAGAGGTGGGCATTAAACCCTGGAATCTGCAAGTCTCAATTACAGAGTTGTAAGCTAGCAGTAGCCGATTTTCAATTATGCAAAAATTACTAAGGCTACAAAGTTGGCTTCAGAAAGTCTCGCAAGAACAAGTTAGCTACACCTAAAGGGGCGGTGCAACGATTTTAACGGTGAAAGAATTTGCAGCTTGTATATTTCATAATGTTTATCTCGGCACAAGTGAGAGAAAACTAACCACCTTCCTCGAAATACCGTGCTTCCACTGCGTAATAAAAAAAAAAAGTTATTTCTCGATTTGCAGCTGCGTGTGGCGGTCATGGGAACCACGGTGTCCCGTCATGGGGAGTACACGAGCTTTCGTGGCGCCGTCTAACGGAGGTCAACTAAACTATTCCCTCCCCACCACTACCTCCCCTCGCCTGCCTAGCAAACCGCCTTTTGTCTCGATCACTAGCCGTTACCTCCACTGATGCTAAGGAGGAAACCAAACCTCGAAAAGCGTGACACAGCTGGTGCAGAGTCAGAGATTAGCAGGCGCCGCTTTGGAATGCGGCCCAGCTCACTTGCCACTCCAGCGATGGATGTGGTTCTTTCCACGAGTGATATGGCCGACCGTATCCAAGAGCAACGACGGAAGAAAGCCGAGGTTATGCGTTGGCGACGTCAGGCCGAGACAGAGGAAGAGCTTAAGCGTCGTTTGGCTGCTGCCGCAGAGGCAAGGCGACAGAAGTGTGCAGCAGAAAGCGAAATGGGAAGGCATTGATAAGCAACAGTAAAGCGATGATAAACAATTGGCAAAGGATCCTAAGCGAATGGAAAGGGGTGAAAAAGGGCTGAGAAAGAACCAATGCTAATGCATTTTCATCGGATAAATTACATCAATCCTCGAACAATTTTTTTTTGCTGTCAAATTTGAAATTAAGGAAAAAATATTTTCGTATAGCAAGCAGACTTATAAATCCCCTCGATTAGAATAGCTGCAACAATTGTGTTCTTTTTATGCCACAATTTCCATTAAGGCTGGCTAGGGATTCAACTTCTGAACTACTCGAGTGAACGGAATGAAATTTGCAAGGAAGATTTAACGTCAAATGTAAATGTAATGTGCAAACTTTCAACTTTCTAGGACAACTTTACATATGTGCATAAGATGTGTCAATCTTCGTCAAAAACATATGATATGCCAAATGAAGCTATTAACCACCATTTTGACTGCTAGAATAAAAAGTGGGGGATGTGGGACCTCGGGCTATCTAGTTTTTATAACTCAAATGTAAATATTTCAGGAAGAGTTGTTACCTAAAAATATGAGGTGCATATCTGTGCTATGTTGATTTTGGTAACCGGACAAAAGCTCACCCGACAAAAGCTCACCCATTTTTTCACAAACCCGGACAAAAGCTCACCTCATTTTTTTTTTGTTCATTTTTTTGCTACCGTTGGCGAAACAGGGGCTGGGATAAAGTGCGGACGCAATGGACATTCCACCATTTTTAGGAGAACTGGCATCCCATCCCATGCAAAGGTGTCGACAGATAAGTCATAACAGGCAGAGAAGCAACGATTTGGGACCAAACTGAGTTGAGCAAATATGATCAAGCTTGCTTGACTCAAGGTATGCCGGAGAACCCTTGTGCCAAGCCCAAGAAACTTCGTGAACCAAAGTTTCTGAACTCGAAGAGTGACCGAAGAAGCGAAGTCACCCTTCGTCGACCTCGCTTTTTAATTGTGCTTACCGTATTTACTCGCACAATAAACGCACTCGCGTAATGAACGCACCCCCCAAGTCGGCTCTCAAAATTTCAACTTTTTTTTTTCACTCGCTTATTAAACGCACCCCCAACTCGGGCGTCAAAATTTTGACCCCCTCCCCCCCCGCTCGCGAAATGAAGGCACTTTTCTATGCTGGTGCAGCGAGGTCGCGAATGCAAGGGCAGCTTGAGCGAACAAAACGCCTTGCAAAAGGCGTTAAAAAAATAAAAAAAAGATCCACCGGAAGCAAGAAAAAAACAAAGAGGAGCTTTTTTTTTCTTTTTGCGCAGCGCAGTCTGGACTTTGGGTCGCGCGCCGCGCGCAAGGAGATAAAAAAGAGAAGCGGAGAAGCCCTCGCCTAAGCAAAGCGAAAAAAAACAACTTGCGAAAGGCGGCAAAAAAAAAAAAACAATCCACAGAACCAGGAGAAAAGAAAAAAACATAAAAAGGAGCTTTTCTTTTTTTTTTTGCACAGCGCAGTTTGGTTCCGGGGTCGCGCGTCGCCCGCAAGGAGATAGAAAGAAAAAGAAAAACGGAGAAGCCCTCGAAATGAACGCACTTTTCTATCCTGGTACACCGAGGTCGCGAATGCATGGGCAGTGTGGGCAAACAAAAGAACTTGCGAAAGGCGGGGAAAAAAATAAAACGCGGAAGCAAGAAGAAAAAAAAAAACATAAAGAGAAGCATTTTTTTTTTTTTTGCGCATCGCAGTTTGGTTTTGGAGTCGCACGGCGCTGCGCGCAAAGAGAAAAGAAGTTAAGTCGATTTTTTGGGATAAAAGGTCCGTTCATTATGGGAGTAAATACCGACGCAAAAATTTTACTTCGCGTAATGAACGCCCCCCCTAACTTTGCATCGATTTTTCGGGAAAAAAAGTGTGTTCATTCTGCGAGTAAATACGGTATTTCACACCGTCATTGAGCGTCGTAAATGTATATGAAATCAAGGATTATCTCAGGGTGTTGTGAAAAGGAAACTGAAGCAAAACTGGGTTCGAGAAGTTTGTCGGCCATGCGTATCAGAGCGCCTAGATGCTAATTGAATGCCCACAGGAAAATCAGGCGTTCGTTGCCACGGCATTGGCACATGCCCACAGAGGTGAACCCCCAGAGACGTGGGTGCGAAAAACCACTCTGCGCCTGCAGAATCGTGTGAAAAACATTTTAGAGGGATTACGGGCACACCCAGATCTACCAAGACTGCTGGAGCTAGTGGGGGACTGCATTCGCTTCTAACCGATCGATAAACAAACTTGTTTCTACTCAAAGCAACAAACAATGCGCCTGTCAGATTTAATTTATCGTTGCATTTTAGTGTCGCACGCATGCACCTAAGTTGTCCGCACACTTGTTAAGACCACCATGAAATTTTCTCCTGGTGAGCTTTTGTTTGGGTGTGTGAAAAAATGGGTGAGCTTTTGTCCGGGTCTGTTAAAAAATGGGTGAGCTTCTGTCCGGTGAGCTTTTGTCTGGTGAGCTTCTGTCCGGTGAGCTTTTGTCCGGGATTCATCGATTTTTGAAAACTTTTTTTTCAATGAGGACTTCGACCTAAAACAAAATAAAGTAGGTAGCCCGATTCCCCTGTAAATTTCAGTTCAGAAACATCTTGATTGTGATATCAGAATACTTTTAACTTGGAACAAAAGATTCCTTCGTAAGAAATTTGCAGCCAAAAATGGAACTGAGAAAAATGCATTCAAACATTGAACTCCTTTGCTTTGTCACTGCCTAACAATCTGTTGCAAATATTTTATATCAATGTAACTATTTGGCATATGGAATGGCTATCAAATTTAATGTAAAGGTGTATAATTAGTTTCTAAAACCAAAAACCTCAAAATCAAAAAATTCAGTTTTTAAAAAAAAATTAAATTTTAGGCCTATGTTCCTCCATAAAATTACTGAGCTTAGAAGTGGAAAAGTGGAAAGTTGGGAAGGACCTGCAAGAGTTGAGCTGAATTTTCATTTAAGCATGGTGCACGATAGTGAACGCTCGGAGAAACCACTCGATATGTGATTAGAAAATATCCGGCCAAAATCGTTATTCGCTTTTGAACTCAAATACCCCAATTTGCGCACGACTAAAATTTACTTTGATGCTCTCAAAAGATGGCAAGGTCCTTCCTTTCTTGCTATTTTTCCGCACGTCTTCCCTTTCATCGTTTGCGAGTGCAAAAGATGATCCTCCGACAAACAAAATTATCCCTTTCTCGTTTACTCGACATGTGGTGCACATGGGGCCATCAGTTCGAGAAGGGCTCAGTGGGAGGGGAAAAATAAGCCTCATCATTGTGGTTCCATTTGTAGAAACAAACGTGTGCAAACAAGAAAACTAGCAGATTTACTTTGATGCTCTCAAAAGATGGCAAGGTCCTTCCTTTCTTGCTATTTTTCCGCACGTCTTCCCTTTCATCGTTTGCGAGTGCAAAAGATGATCCTCCGACAAACAAAATTATCCCTTTCTCGTTTACTCGACATGTGGTGCACATGGGGCCATCAGTTCGAGAAGGGCTCAGTGGGAGGGGAAAAATAAGCCTCATCATTGTGGTTCCATTTGTAGAAACAAACGTGTGCAAACAAGAAAACTAGCAGATTTACTTTGATGCTCTCAAAAGATGGCAAGGTCCTTCCTTTCTTGCTATTTTTCCGCACGTCTTCCCTTTCATCGTTTGCGAGTGCAAAAGATGATCCTCCGACAAACAAAATTATCCCTTTCTCGTTTACTCGACATGTGGTGCACATGGGGCCATCAGTTCGAGAAGGGCTCAGTGGGAGGGGAAAAATAAGCCTCATCATTGTGGTTCCATTTGTAGAAACAAACGTGTGCAAACAAGAAAACTAGCAGATTTACTTTGATGCTCTCAAAAGATGGCAAGGTCCTTCCTTTCTTGCTATTTTTCCGCACGTCTTCCCTTTCATCGTTTGCGAGTGCAAAAGATGATCCTCCGACAAACAAAATTATCCCTTTCTCGTTTACTCGACATGTGGTGCACATGGGGCCATCAGTTCGAGAAGGGCTCAGTGGGAGGGGAAAAATAAGCCTCATCATTGTGGTTCCATTTGTAGAAACAAACGTGTGCAAACAAGAAAACTAGCAGATTTACTTTGATGCTCTCAAAAGATGGCAAGGTCCTTCCTTTCTTGCTATTTTTCCGCACGTCTTCCCTTTCATCGTTTGCGAGTGCAAAAGATGATCCTCCGACAAACAAAATTATCCCTTTCTCGTTTACTCGACATGTGGTGCACATGGGGCCATCAGTTCGAGAAGGGCTCAGTGGGAGGGGAAAAATAAGCCTCATCATTGTGGTTCCATTTGTAGAAACAAACGTGTGCAAACAAGAAAACTAGCAGATTTACTTTGATGCTCTCAAAAGATGGCAAGGTCCTTCCTTTCTTGCTATTTTTCCGCACGTCTTCCCTTTCATCGTTTGCGAGTGCAAAAGATGATCCTCCGACAAACAAAATTATCCCTTTCTCGTTTACTCGACATGTGGTGCACATGGGGCCATCAGTTCGAGAAGGGCTCAGTGGGAGGGGAAAAATAAGCCTCATCATTGTGGTTCCATTTGTAGAAACAAACGTGTGCAAACAAGAAAACTAGCAGATTTACTTTGATGCTCTCAAAAGATGGCAAGGTCCTTCCTTTCTTGCTATTTTTCCGCACGTCTTCCCTTTCATCGTTTGCGAGTGCAAAAGATGATCCTCCGACAAACAAAATTATCCCTTTCTCGTTTACTCGACATGTGGTGCACATGGGGCCATCAGTTCGAGAAGGGCTCAGTGGGAGGGGAAAAATAAGCCTCATCATTGTGGTTCCATTTGTAGAAACAAACGTGTGCAAACAAGAAAACTAGCAGATTTACTTTGATGCTCTCAAAAGATGGCAAGGTCCTTCCTTTCTTGCTATTTTTCCGCACGTCTTCCCTTTCATCGTTTGCGAGTGCAAAAGATGATCCTCCGACAAACAAAATTATCCCTTTCTCGTTTACTCGACATGTGGTGCACATGGGGCCATCAGTTCGAGAAGGGCTCAGTGGGAGGGGAAAAATAAGCCTCATCATTGTGGTTCCATTTGTAGAAACAAACGTGTGCAAACAAGAAAACTAGCAGATTTACTTTGATGCTCTCAAAAGATGGCAAGGTCCTTCCTTTCTTGCTATTTTTCCGCACGTCTTCCCTTTCATCGTTTGCGAGTGCAAAAGATGATCCTCCGACAAACAAAATTATCCCTTTCTCGTTTACTCGACATGTGGTGCACATGGGGCCATCAGTTCGAGAAGGGCTCAGTGGGAGGGGAAAAATAAGCCTCATCATTGTGGTTCCATTTGTAGAAACAAACGTGTGCAAACAAGAAAACTAGCAGATTTACTTTGATGCTCTCAAAAGATGGCAAGGTCCTTCCTTTCTTGCTATTTTTCCGCACGTCTTCCCTTTCATCGTTTGCGAGTGCAAAAGATGATCCTCCGACAAACAAAATTATCCCTTTCTCGTTTACTCGACATGTGGTGCACATGGGGCCATCAGTTCGAGAAGGGCTCAGTGGGAGGGGAAAAATAAGCCTCATCATTGTGGTTCCATTTGTAGAAACAAACGTGTGCAAACAAGAAAACTAGCAGATTTACTTTGATGCTCTCAAAAGATGGCAAGGTCCTTCCTTTCTTGCTATTTTTCCGCACGTCTTCCCTTTCATCGTTTGCGAGTGCAAAAGATGATCCTCCGACAAACAAAATTATCCCTTTCTCGTTTACTCGACATGTGGTGCACATGGGGCCATCAGTTCGAGAAGGGCTCAGTGGGAGGGGAAAAATAAGCCTCATCATTGTGGTTCCATTTGTAGAAACAAACGTGTGCAAACAAGAAAACTAGCAGATTTACTTTGATGCTCTCAAAAGATGGCAAGGTCCTTCCTTTCTTGCTATTTTTCCGCACGTCTTCCCTTTCATCGTTTGCGAGTGCAAAAGATGATCCTCCGACAAACAAAATTATCCCTTTCTCGTTTACTCGACATGTGGTGCACATGGGGCCATCAGTTCGAGAAGGGCTCAGTGGGAGGGGAAAAATAAGCCTCATCATTGTGGTTCCATTTGTAGAAACAAACGTGTGCAAACAAGAAAACTAGCAGATTTACTTTGATGCTCTCAAAAGATGGCAAGGTCCTTCCTTTCTTGCTATTTTTCCGCACGTCTTCCCTTTCATCGTTTGCGAGTGCAAAAGATGATCCTCCGACAAACAAAATTATCCCTTTCTCGTTTACTCGACATGTGGTGCACATGGGGCCATCAGTTCGAGAAGGGCTCAGTGGGAGGGGAAAAATAAGCCTCATCATTGTGGTTCCATTTGTAGAAACAAACGTGTGCAAACAAGAAAACTAGCAGATTTACTTTGATGCTCTCAAAAGATGGCAAGGTCCTTCCTTTCTTGCTATTTTTCCGCACGTCTTCCCTTTCATCGTTTGCGAGTGCAAAAGATGATCCTCCGACAAACAAAATTATCCCTTTCTCGTTTACTCGACATGTGGTGCACATGGGGCCATCAGTTCGAGAAGGGCTCAGTGGGAGGGGAAAAATAAGCCTCATCATTGTGGTTCCATTTGTAGAAACAAACGTGTGCAAACAAGAAAACTAGCAGATTTACTTTGATGCTCTCAAAAGATGGCAAGGTCCTTCCTTTCTTGCTATTTTTCCGCACGTCTTCCCTTTCATCGTTTGCGAGTGCAAAAGATGATCCTCCGACAAACAAAATTATCCCTTTCTCGTTTACTCGACATGTGGTGCACATGGGGCCATCAGTTCGAGAAGGGCTCAGTGGGAGGGGAAAAATAAGCCTCATCATTGTGGTTCCATTTGTAGAAACAAACGTGTGCAAACAAGAAAACTAGCAGTTTTACTTCTATTTGTCGATGAAACCATCATATGCAGAACTGAGTTTTTTGGGTTTTTTCTTGTTTTTAAAGCTTTCGAAGTTGCTTTTTATTTCTTAGTCCTTTTTTTTTTACCTTTTGCAGTTGCATTGTGTGGGTGGCGGAGCTCGCGGCACAGGTGTTTGGCGCCGGCCAAACTAGGCAAAGTCACTTCGAGCTTGGCGCGCTTCGCTCATCTTAATTCGAGGCTAAATCAGAGTTAGCTTCGGTAAGAATGCAATTTTGCATTACACCTGCCGCCTGCTTCACACCTAACGAAAATTAAGAGTTTTATGAAAGTGGAAAGGCGAAGGCAGCCCCACCCTGTATATAGAAGGCAGCACCGCGGCAGGCGTGTGTTTCAGCGTTGGCACCGCCTTGTGGCTCCACAGCGCTGCACCCACGAAGAACACCGCTCCTTTGAGCAGGGTGTAGTCTCTGTAGTTGGCCCTGCAGCAAGGGGAAAGAAGCGGCACATTTGTTCGCTGCGTCGAGATGGTTGGCGTGAAGTTTCTCAACGTTACCACGGCTCCTTCTCTCCAGAGGCGCTTGCAAACAGGAATAAACATCCTGAAAGGCATATTTAGAACCGTGATGGTACGAGGGGCTATTAAAAAGGTACGCAAAAATAAAACAAATTATAATTGCACTGGCAAGCTAGAGATGTGTGGCTAAGAAAAAAAGAAAGTATAAAAAATTAAACGTGCTCCGGCGAGTCTTTTTTCCTCCGGTTAGTAGTTTCGTTGCTCGACTGCTTGTTTGAGGGATAAAGGATTCAGACAGACAGATAACAAAAACCATTTCAGCGGGTGAAACAAACAAAAAATCACTATGCTCCACCTCACAAGTTAGTACTTTCAGCGCTGGTAAAGGCACAGGTGCGAGCGCATGGATTTTGAAAGCACTTTTTCAGTGCTTTCACTAAAAAGAGGAATGAATGGTGAATTTCCAGATCTATGTCTGGGCCATGCCATATACAGAGATCTTAAAAAAAAAAAAAATTGCTACCGATGAAAATATTACTTTTTGCAGACTTTCATGTGGAGCACTTACATCTTTCAGGGCAGGGTCATGCCCATAGGGCTGTTATTTCTTGCATGCTGGTTCCAGACTGCGTACGAAAGAACTGTCTAGACTCTAGAGCAGAGGTTCCCAAACTCGTCGCTTAGGAACCAAGCTGCTCCCCAGAGCACCTTGGGGAGTTCACCGAGCTCACAAATTTCCTGCACCGTCACTGCCACAAAGTATCGTAAAATCCCGTATGAATGCCCACTCACTTCAAAGAGATAAATGATTAAAACATCAGGTGGACAATCTTTGAAAATTACGGAGCAAAAGTTAATAAAAAAAAGCTCGAAGTACACCTAAGAATTCTTGTGAGTTGTAAATGCAAAAGGATGCAAGCCACTCGTCCGCTCCCTTTTTTGTCTGCTGCATACTTTTTGCCGCCGGTCAGCACGCGTGCTCCCTTGGGCACGCTGACCTTGGACGCTCCGTGCTAACGGCGCGCTGACGGACACTCAGCACCATGGGGTGAGCGGTCGTGGAAACTGACGAGCGCAGTGGCCAATGGAAGCCCCGTCGACGCGCACCAGCCAATGGAACCGAAGGCGAAATCCATCGGCTTTGCTTCGCTCCTTTGGGATCGGGGAAACTAGGTGCTGTTTTTGCGCTTCAAACTGACTGACGTCAGCTCGCTCCATGGGACAGTTAATGCTTTCGCATTAAAAACAACTGGTAAACACCACGACACCTGCTATCAACTACGTGGCACATGAACTGATCCCACGCAACGCGGATGCAGCAGATTCGAGTTAGTACACGCGGGAAGTCGCTACAAACTCGCATGACATTGAAACCGACGTCGCGTTTGCATATCACGAACACGGCAAACTTGGGTTCTGAGGTGCGACAGACACGCGAGAACCTGCTGCACGTACCAATACAGCAGACTGCGGGGTTGACGTGACTACCGTCGGACATGACGTAATAGAATCGTGCAACCTTCCTAATCGGGGGTGGACGACATTCCTGAGTTTTTAGCATACGGATATTCAGCCAGGAAAAAGGGGATGGGCGATCTCCCGAGGCAGGGTGTCTTTGTGCGGGATTCCACGGCATCTCTTTCTTCGGTTTAAGCACCATTTTAGAGGATCTGAGACATTTGTAGATGCATAGCTAGGAGCCAAACACTCTCTGGCACGTGTGTTTTTGTTTCAAAGATCCGTGAGCTTCGGCACTCCATTACTGCATCAACGCCAAAATCCGGGACGGGTTCCTCGGCTGCCGTTTGGGGAAAGGGGTTCCTCGATATCGAAAGGTCTGAGAATTCCTAGCCTAGAGCGGGAGAGCAAACTTCTGCATCTCATGCAAAACAGTCTGGTTCCATAATAACCAGTTCCGTAATCCAGCTGCAAGTGGGCTGATTTTCACCTGTATTTCAACTATTTGGTGTTGCATCGTTAACGCCGTTTTTATTCCCACAATGCTGCAGACCAGAATTGCCGCGAGAACACGCGGCTTCGTCTTGTGTCTCGTCTGCACGTGCTCTCATGCAAGGAGGTTGTCAGACGAAGCCTCGCGCTCGCGCAAGTAGCTTTGGCAGCAGCAGAGCACCGTGGAAACTACGCTAGCCTCGAGAATGTGGCACAAAATAGTTTACCGTAAAATCCTGTAAGGGCGCCCACCGAAAAGAAAGAGATATATGGTGAGAGACACGAGGTAGGCTATCTTTGGGGATGAGACAGCAACATTTTATCAAAAATTGATGATAAGCATAGGGGCATCTGCTATGAAACACGCAGCATGGGAACTGATACCGCAGATCGCCGACACGGCAAATTAGAACCTCCTAACGTGATAAACATGCGGGAATTTGCTACAAACGCCTCGTTGTATTTAAATTTTTCGCAAGTTCTATATACACTACCTAGATGGCGCCACTGTCCATCATTGCGCCCGTGTTGTCAGGGTTGCGTCCCCGTGGCGCTTGACCCCCATGTTTGTTTTCGGTGAAATAAATGAGTACAACACCAGCCACCATCCGTGTCGGATGCCTCTTTCCTTCCGGGGCCTTCCCGCGCCCCCGGCCCCGCCGGTCACCACCTCGTCAGGTGACACCCCTCGTCTTTTCCGCAGGCCCGCGTGGGCACTGCTCTTCTTTTATTTTACGGGTGACCGCGCTTATTACTACATTCTTGGCGACGAGTATTTACTACGCGCCTGTGTCACGAATCTACCACGGATGCAGCAGATTCGTATCTCACGGTGCGATAAACACGTGGAAACCAGCTAAGCTTGTGTGCCACGGGGCCGATATCGCGCGCGCATATTGCAAACAAAACCGCGAGAACTCGCTACGAACTCGCATGTCACGGGAACCGATAATGCGTGTGCAGATTGCGGACAAAAAGGTGGAAACCTGCTGCGATCCTGCTTGTCACACGTACCGGTACCGCAGATTGCGTGGTTGATGCGATTCTCGTCAGACATCGCATAATGTATGACGGGAATAGGGGGGGTGGGCGATGTTTCGGTATTTTTATGCTACGGACACTTAACCAGAAAAATGGGATGGTCAATCTCTCTGGGGAGGGTACCCTTACGGGATTTTACAGTACAGTCAAACCTCGATCTATCGAAGTCATACTTCGAGCGGGAAACTTCGTTAAATTGAAAAGTTTGTTAGACCGAGGTTTCTAGTTTTGCTGTATAGGCTTTTAAATCAAATCCTTTTTCCCTGCTGGACTGAGCACTATTTAACTAAAATTAAAAGTTGAGCGCATCTCCACGTGGTGAATGATGTTGATTGGGGCGAAGCTCTGGTGGTGCTTGTCTGCGTGGACGCTGAGCCGCAGCATGCCGAGCCTTTCGTTCGTTTTCATCCATGTCAGAAAGAGAATGTGTGGTATGGAACGTGGTTATATACGCATTTGAGCATTTGACCGCAGCGCCCTCTCGTCTATAAACGTTGAGCCAATGCATGCAAAGTTTAACGCGATTATATACGCATTTGACCGCAGCGCCCTCTCCTGTATAGACGTTGAGCGGCTACATGCAACGTTTCATCCATGACATTCCCAGCTCTTGAGTTACTACCACATCTCAGAGCCCCCTACTCGTCCCGCAGTCGTGGCCGAGTGGTTAGGCGATGGACTAGAAATCCATTGGGGTCTCCCCGCACAGGTTCGAATCCTGTCGACTGCGCAAACATATTTTTCATCATTGTTTTTGCCCCACACGAGCACGCGAGCACAAGCACCGGACGCCAGACGGACGGAAGGACGGACGGACATGGCTAGCCCTAAGGAGCTTCGCCCCTAAAAGGGACAGCGTTCTGGCTGCACCCTTCTTTTGGACACCCTCGACAACGGTGTGCGACCATCTTGTTTGTGGACGTGACGTCACGGAGCGCAAAAAAGTCACTTGCGCTCCGAGAAACGCTTGGTGCACGAAAAGCGCACTCTTCGTGCACCGAGGCTTAACACAGCCCTTACCGAAGAGAGCTACTGCACCAGCTCAAAACACATACCACGGCCCAGTAGACTGCAGCAAGCAGAAGCCTTTAGATTTTGAGAAGAGGTCACTGACCTGTCTTCGAGGATCCGGCAGAGGTAGGAGATGACGTTGTGGCCAAGATGAGTCCCCTGGAGATTGCGCATCGTCTGCAAATTGCACGAGGTTATACGTGCATACCAGTAACTACATCAATTTAGAGCGCGGCAATGATACATTGTCGGGACTGGAATGTCCGCTATCAAAGGCTTTGTCCGTTACAAACGTGCGACATTGTGGCGTCTTTTCTAGAATGAGGTGTCCATTATAAAAATTGGAAGTTTCGTGGTTTAAGCACTGAAGTAAGCGCTGAAGGGTATCAGCAATAGCCCGGCAAAGACTTTAGGGACCAATTCGTGCTGCATGTGTGCCTTTAGTGTGCTGCCAAAATCATATAACCATTTGTCAGATTGTAGGCACCCCCAAGCGAAGTTTGAGTCGAGCCCGGTAATTAGAAGAAAAGGGGCCGTCGTGTGCCGAGCCTTTGTCTCAAAGCCACCGAGAGGGCTACACCATGTCCGAATACTGACAATTTGTTTTTAATGGCCAGTGCAAAATGACTGGCACGAAGCATTCGTAGCAGAATGCCCATCACGAAAGGTTTCATTGATGCCCGGTTCGAGCGTCCAGTCAGATATCGTAGATACGGAATGGTCGGCACGAAAGGTTGGGTGTGGAAGGTTCGGTACTGCGGAGCGACTGAATCGAACCCCCTTTAAAAAAGAGCAAAGATCAGTTTGACACGCTATTTTACCACAAATACCCATAAAAGATACAACTGGGTAGCATATTAATCTTGCCTCAATCGTAGGTTACAGATGAAAGGCAACTTTTACTTAGGCACCAGCATGAAGCTACTAAGCCTTTATCGTGTCCCGATAAAATAATGCTGCGGGTCCGTGAGGAATTTGGTGGGATGAAATGGGTTAACCGAAGCAAGATCATAATTGTTTTCTCCCTTTCTTTTACTTTTCTTTTGTTAGAGGGGTGGTGCAATCTTTTCTGGTAATTTAGGTAAATGCTACTTAGGTTTATTCCTCGACGTTCAAAACCTACGAAACACGTGCTTGTCTCTTTCGCCACGCGGTGGCGGTCGCAGAAAAGAGATGGAAAAGAAACGAGCAACGTTCGTACCCTCAACACGCAGTCGGAACAAGAGGCCACGTGATCTGGAGCCGACTATGTGCCGCCAATGTCTTTCACAGTTACGAGCTGGGGTTGGCAAAGCACGGGGAACGTGCTCATTTACAGACGTCACTTACGATTCGGCCGTTCTTGTCACCGCAGTGAGCAAACAGGAACTGCTGACAGAATGCTCGTCGAGGCATTTATTGTTACAAATGAAGCGCAAGCTCAAATTGAGTGCTTAAGCAGCGCTCGTGTCCGACCTACGAGACACGTTTCACTGGCAGTCACCGAAATTTTATCCCCGTGAAAACGCCAATACTGCAATCCCTATCAATACTTCATCATGTTTTGCAAAAGAGAAACTAGAAGAAAAAGACAGCTTATATTCCTAAAATTCTAGTGACAAAGACAGTCCTTGGTCAGTGACAGTATGTGCAAGTGCACCTGGGTAATGCTCGTGTCCCTAAGCTCGTTAATGTGGTACTCCCAGCGACATCACTGCAGACCTCATTCGAAAGACCGTGCGAGTTGAGGGGTTGGTTCATTTTTTTTTTTTTTATAAAACTAGCACACGCAATACGAGTGGTTTTCTGACCCTCATTCTATAGGTGACATAGACTCCGAAGTCCGAGAAAGGTTGTACAAAATGTTTTCTGGGAGTTCAGCGATCCTTTTAGCCGTTTGTTGCAACGCCAGGGTGGTCTCTCTTACCCTCCAGCTGGGCTCGGACAGCTTGGCGAGGACCACCGTCCGGCACAGGGTGGGCACCAGGTGAGGTAGCACCTCGGACGAGAGTAGGCTGTAGCCCACCACGCTGTCCAGAACTTCCAATCCCAGCTGCCCCAAAGAACAAAAAAAAAAAAATATTGAAGTTGTATTTTGATTTATTGATTAAACTGTCATATGCAGAATTGTTTTATGAAGAACACAGTGGATGCTAACTCCACCCTCAGGCTTCCAGACACAAGACACCGTGTCTAGCGTTTCCACGTCCTCCTTTTGTACAGTTTTTTTTTATCTTTCTTGTTTTTTTTTTTTTTTTTTTAGAGCTTCCGCAGCTGAAGAAGTCCTCTCGAATAGTCTTGGAGTCTTGTCTCCTGTTTTTTCTGTTGTCTTTCTTTTACAGTTGCGTTGCGTGATTGGCAGAGATTGTAAGGCAGGTGTTTGGCAGCCGGCCAACTCTGTTTGACTGTGGCACTCTTCGGTTTTCAAGGCTAGATCACAGATAGTTTCAGTAAGAACGCAATTCTGCATAAACACGCGAGGCTCACAGCAGCGACGTGGCAAAGCGAGCGGTCATTATGAACGTGCAAATCTATCCCTCGTTTAAAACAGGAATTTCAAAAAGTGGCAAAACTGAAAAAAAAATGACCGTATCTCCACGTGGTGAATGACGTTGATTGGGGCGAAGCTCTGGTGGTGCTGATGATACTGATTTTATTGTTCATAGGTAGTGCTGATGGTGCCGATTTTTTTTTTTATTGCTCATAGGTAGCGCTGAGTTCCGGGTTGCGTTTCGACTTCATTATTACAGCTTTACGGTCGGTGAAAAGCAGAGCTATGCATGCAAAGTTTAACGCAATTATATACGCAATTGACCGCAGCGTCCCCTCCTGTATAGACGTTGAGCGGCTACATGCAACGTTTCATCCATGACATCCCCAGCTCTTGAGTTACTACCACATCTGAGAGCCCCCTACTCGTCCCGCAGTCGTGGCCGAGTGGTTAAGGCGATGGACTAGAAATCCATTGGGGTCTCCCCGCGCAGGTTCGAATCTTGTCGACTGCGCAAACATTTTTTCTCTTTTTGTGAGCACGGACGCTGGACAGACGGACGGACAAGGCTTCGCCCCTAAGGAGCTTCGCCCCTAAAACTGAATCTGGGTTTTCAACATGCTGGATCAAAGTTTCAACTCCCGGAGCCTGGCTAAATAAAGAAACAAAGAATAATTTCATTTAGTATGAATCAAATACAATATGAATACAATACAAATGTTTTAAAGTCAAAACTATGTAAAATTATGAAATTCCTTTAATACTCTTTAATTGGTCAGTATGGAATCCTATTTAATGGAGAACTAACGACCCATAACTTAATGGGAGTGAGACGTGGGTGGAACACAGGGCTAGTGCATACCATCCGCAGGATGCAAACTATCCGAGAAAAAACCCATTCTTGTTTTCAAGCAAAAAGTTGCCCCAGTGAAACACACACCAGGAGCAGACTACAGTCCGGAAGATGCGGTGAGAAAAAAATAAATACTACGAGGTGATGCCTTACCCTGACGTCGCTTTCCGAGTTTGTCCTACAGCAAAGGATGCAGGTATTTCTGCCGAGAAAAGCGACGCAGAAAAGAAAGATTAAGAACAAGATCTCCGACACGAGCAAAAGAAAAAGATTGGAGAGAAGTGTCTGCAAGGTTGTAAGTAGGGCCCCGCCAGCGACCCCGGAAGTGTATTTTACGTAGGGGGGCTAGCGGTCGAAATAAAGGGTGAAGTGGGGGGGGGGGGGGGAGGGAAGGAAGGAAGAAGGGAAAGGGGGGGGGGGGGGAATTAAAAGTGAAAAAAAAACAAGTTATTACCAAGATTTCACTGTTTATAGAAGGTTAATTATCATTTCGTATACCGTGTGTCTCTACATTAATACAACATTCTCGTCACAAAGCAATGAAATGTTGACACACACAATTATTTTTCTACATTAAGAGAAATGCGACTTTTTTTAGAATGTCACCACAATGCAATGCTTTTGGAAATTAAATACAAAAGCCAGCCGTTTCGGTGGCTCCGAGGCAAAGCGCCGGCCTACGGATCCCCGGGTGGTGGGTTCGGACGGATTCTCGCATTCTGACGGAGGCTTATTGCGGAGGAGGTGTAACCGAGCTTTTGGTTGCACGTCAAAATATTTCCCAGGTGGTCCAAATTAATCCTCAGTCCTCCGCTGCGGCGTGCCAGATGCCCGTCGTTGGATTGGCATGTAAAACCCAAAAAGTGGTCAGGGGATCTGACATACTTTACCGGGAGTTCACATACGATGTTTCGTTAGCCCTTTGAAGTGACTGCGCGAATTGGCTTGTTTAACATAGCGTGCTACGATTTAGTATAGAGGTGCCCAAAAATGGTGGATTCTTTTTTTTTTTTTTGAAGAATGAAGACATAAACCTTTTTAGTGAAAGAAAATGAGCATTTTTCTATGGGTAAATTTCCGCGGAATCTCTTTTTCGCGAATCTATCAAATACTTTTTTGGGCAACTGAGGCGTTTATTATGACTGAAAAAATGGGTGGAATAAAAATAAAATACAATAATACATAACATTGCCTTCATTTCGCCAGAATTAACGCCACAGTGGCTTAAAATATTATTTGGTGTTTACACGCAAAATTAAAAAAAGTTTTTTTTTTTTTGTTTACGTGAACTAACTTCACTAACATTTTACTGATTACTTCTACTATCTAACTACGTCTGTGTGCGAAATACCTTCGCAATCTATTGCAAAATTGTTTTATGCGGTTATTTCATAGGGCCAACGAAACACTAAGATTTCACAATCCCCTCTTGCTTTGCTACGTGTGCACAGACACAAAATTGAAACAAAACCTACCAGATTTTTGTAAATTCTGGGTGACTCTTGGTACGATACGGTCCACTGCTGCCGTGCCGATATGTTTGGATATTTCCGGTGGCTGCTCCCCCTGACAAACTGCCAATTTCTCGGGTCCTCGCAACCATGTATCAAGGAGCGTCCTTTTGGTCGCAATAATGATTAAAAGTGTAAAACTTTAAATACCGTGTTTTTTTTGTGTGTTTTTTTTTAGCGTCGCACTCGTTGAAAAGAAAAATATCCTCTGATGTTCAGATGTCCAAAGAAACCGTGCGCGGATTTCAGTGACAGATCTACAACTGCAGTTTCAGTGGAGTGAAGGGGTGTCCAAAGAGGACACTACAAAACGCACGACTCCGACAAATCGTGAAAATTGAAGCGTGAGGCGTCCGCTTCAATTTTCACGATTTGTCGGAGTAGTGCGTTTTGTAGTGTCCTGTTTGGACACCCCTTGACAGGGCGAGGAGAAGGAAGGCTGGGGAAGAGGAAGCAGATGAGCTGCTGGAGACGAGGAAAAAAAACATCCCTCTCGTTCCAGCACCTCCACTGGCGATGCCTATTTTATTTCAGAGTGTTTCTTGTTTTTATGGTCGTCTTTGAAAATAGTGTAAAACCTTATGGGTGTATAATAGTGCGCCCGCCTGAACATAGCAGGCTGGCTCGGCAAGAACCAAATGGTGTTTCGGAACCAGACACAGAAATACAGGCGGAAATGCCGCGATTCTTTTATGTCTCCGACGACCACCGTGGAAGCAGCGCTTCAACACAGACTGCAGTGCGATGTCTCCCCTTACAACCTGTGTCGCCCGCCAAGGCCTCCTCTTGCCTTGGGAGTTTGGGAAACGTTTTCCCCTACACTTGCTACTTCTGTAGGCAGTCCCCCGTTCAAGAAGGCTTTCTTCTCGCGCAGACCGTCTCCCCGCCCCGCGATCGGCTCTCCACACGGAAGCAATTACCCGACCTTCGTGGTTACTCAGACCCCCAAAACAACAACAAACACAACCACAAAAACGCAGATGAGAAAAAAAAAATAGCTAGGAAAAAGTTTTTGTACTTTTTTTTGGGAAACGTCATTGCCCAAAATAGAAGCAAAACGAAGAAGTCGGCTGGCTGGGTGGACAAAAACAGTGCGCTGCGCGTTCCCCCGCATGGCCAACACGCGAGTGGAGATGGGAGGGCCACAGTCCCTGACTGTGCTATGCAGGCTGAAGGCGCCGGCTCTTTTTTTTTTTTTTTTGAAGCTGCCGCGTCGTCCGCGATTTACTGACACTTTGCTTTACTTCGTTTTTTTTTTTTTTTCTGGAATTTTGTGGGCGAATGTCGTGCCGTGATTTGGTGGGTAGCTACCCATAACAAAAACAGAGCCAAGTGCTTGCCCTTAGCCAAGTAGGTGGCTTGGCGGAGCTGAGCAACAACGGGAAAACGGAAGGGAGGGGGGAGAGGTGTGCAGGCGTTGTTCAGTACGCATCGAGCCAAACGCACGGGGGCTTATCATATTGCCCAGCACCCCCTGAAAAATGTCAGCGGGTCCTCAAGCCCCCGTTGCCCCCCCCGGTTCCGGGGTCCCTGGGCCCCGCGTTTCCGGCGAATACCGATAAACCCCGAAAACCAACCTCCGAGACCCTTTCATCACGGTCGGGGAAAATCAAAGAACCCCGAATCGGAGCAGTCCTTGGATACGAAAGGCCAGAGCCATATAGAAAAAAAACATCTTCGACTACAGGTTTACTTTATGCCGACCCAGACACAGCTCACTCTGAACTGTCCGCGAGGTTGCTTATTTTTTAGGAGCAACACTCTTTATACAATTTCCACCTCTCATCAGTACGGGTAAGTTTTTAAAGTATACGGACCACAGATACGTCTCCTGAAGCTCGAGAAATCCGACACCCATTTTTTTTTTCTACGCAAGTCCCGATCAAAACCCGTAATTTTTGGCTGGCGCCAAAAACTGGCACAAAAAGAAAACATGGTATATTTGGGAGAAAAAATAAAAATCGCCCCCTTGCCGTATTAGCGTGGCAAAGGCAGTGCTAATGTAGAATTGCGATGTGGTAGTTTTAGTAGCCAGTTGAACTGCGAGACGCAGTGAACCAGGTATGCGGAAAGCGGAAATGACGGGCATGCAACAGCACCGCAGCGGGCCTAAGTTGCAGAGCATTTTCAACTGCTCGAACAGGGTCGCATTGTTTACGGGCCGCATTTGCATACGAGCTGCGAGTAGGTGACGAAATCTAGTATCGCCTTAACCACCTTTGAGTGGGAAGATTTAAAATCTTCCCACTCAAAGGTGGTTAAGAGGTCCATAGCGGTGTCATGCCTTGGGTCGGCCCTCAAAAAATCATGTGCCCACAAGATGACCGAAGGTTTTAGAAAACAAATTGGTAGACTGAAGGAGTCGGGGTTCCCGTTCACACTCTTGGCGGAAGTAGCCAGTTCACTTCTTAAGAAAGCTAAGGGGGTGGAGAGGACGAGGCCGGAAAGAGAAAAGAAGCGTGTGGTAGTGGTCCCCTACCTCCACCGCGTTTCCCATAACCTGAAACAAGTAGGTGGCAGATATGAAATACCAGTAGTGTTTTCGGCGCCCCAAAAAATAGGCCAGATCTGTTCCAGGATTGGTGCGGGGATAGTCGTTCCAGCGCGAAGTGCACCAAGGCGCACAGAAAACCCTTTGTCCAACTCTCTCTGTACCGTAAAATCCCGTAGGGGCGCCCACCCAAAACGGAAACATAAATGACGAAACATGCGAGGTAGGCTATGTTTGAAAATGCAACAACAAAAATTTATATATATAAAAAAAGCGATAAACATTGGGCCATCCGCCACAAACCACGTGGAACGGGAACTGATGCCGCTGATCGCGGTGAATTTGCATTTCACGACGCGATACACACGCAGAAATCCGCTACGAACTGCTGTGTTACGGTAAAAGATTTTGCGGATTGCAGGTGCAGTAGGCTCGCTATGATGCAAAGGAGGTGCGGGAACAACTCTTTCTGGTTTGGTTCAGGTTACAGTTCACATATTTCAGTTCGGTTCAGGTTCAGCTCAAGAGCGGAAAAAAAAAGGCTCCAGGTACACCTAAGCACTTCTTATGAGTTGTGAATGCGAAAGCATGCAAGCGGCTCGTCCGCTCCCTTATTTCGTCTGTTGCGTACTTTTTGTCGCCGGTCAGCGTGAGCACTCTCCTGGGCACACTGACCTTGGACGCTCAATGTTAACGGCATGCTGACGGACACTCAGCACCATGGGGTGAGCGGTCGTTGAAACTGACGCGCAGCGGCCAATGGGAGCATCGTCAACGCGCGCCAGCCAATGGGACCAAAGCCGAAAATCCATCAGCTTTACTCCGCTCCTTTGGGATCGGTGAATTTAGGAGCCGTTGGCTAGCTTTTCACGTGGTTTCATAGCTGGGAGCTGGCTTCACTCGGAGAAAGGATTTAAGGTGCCGTTTGGCGAGGCTCACTCCATGAGACAGTAAATGCTTTCGAATTAACGACAGTTTGAACCGGAACAGTTGACATAACAGTTCAAAGAAAAGTGAAAAATTTAACCGAATACTCGCGAACCTCTACTGCCACGAAGTGGATTATACTAGGCTATAAAATAAGCGCTCATTTATTGATTTTGTGTACTCCATCTGTTTAGTGGAATGATCTTCAAAAATTCAAGATGTGACATTGGAGTGGGTACCAACCTTTTTTTTCACCGAGCAAAAAATTAAATATAGATATCTACTCCAAGATTGGACAAGTGCCTCCCCAAAATTTTTACATGCACACGCCATATTAATTTTACTGATGCGTACGCTCTGCCTTGGCTGTGTAAAACGAAAAGAGGAAAAAGACATCAAATATGCCCGGGCTCAATCGCCTGCATTGGCATGATAGGATGTACCTTAACCCCGAGAAGGACCTTTCCACGCTGACTGGCGTGGCCGGTACTGCAAGAGCGACGAGTGCCAGTAAATATAATTTGAGGCGCCGGGACTTTTCCCTTTACCAAAATTCCGAGACATCGCTACCCTCGTTAACTCGGGGCACCTTTCCAAAGCTGTCCAGCAAGTTCAGAATCTCCCCAAAGATCGAAGAATGGTCGCTAAATGCTTTCAGGCAGCCACTTTCTTTTTACGTGACGAACGCTTCGAGGTCGTCATCAGGGCAAGTGGAAGTCCCTGTTGTGCATGGTGCTTGAGGTTGCTGTGGCTGGGCATCACCTTTAAGTGCGCGAAGCTTCCTCCATGCCAGTAGCAGATGCTGCTTTGCTCTGAACCTCTCCTCGCTTGCTACATAGTATCGAGGATCCAAAGACATAGCCGCACAGAGTATGTCGCTTCCGAGCAATGTCTTCTCTCGCCTTTTCATGGCGGCAACCAGCTGATTCGCGACCGAGGTGTCAATTTTTGACGTCTCAATTCGACACGTGAGCCATGGTTCGTCCAGGAAGGGCTTCTTCAGACTGAGCTTCCAAAGTAGGGACAGCACACTCTGCGACCTCATTTTTTTTCACAACTTTTCGGGCCTTCTGTACGATGTTGCTAGCAGCTGCAGACTTGAGAGCGTCATGTGCAGCAAGCTCCAGCGTGTGCGCAGCACACTTCATTCCTTGAAGAAGAAATCCCTCATCTGAAAAAGCAAAAGCTCCTTCAAATTCTTCGAGGCAGGAGGCACCAGCTGAGGTGCCACTGCACGTGTGCGCTTCTTCCTCTTCCGACTCGGACTGGTCAAATCTCGCCGCAACCGGGCCAGCAAATTTTTCTGCTAAGAAAGCAACTGCTTTCAACATATTGGCTCCCTTGTCGGTCGTCATATTGTCGATTTGCTCTGGGGAGACGTCATACTTTGAAATTACTTGAAGCACTGCGTTTTTGAAACGTTCCGCGGTGTGTCGCTCAAAGTGTTTTTCATTGCAAGCGTTTACGAGTGAATTTTTTCATATTCGACATATTGGATGTTCACGCCAAGAACTGCACGCTCCAGATGCGCGGCACAGTCGATTGTTAGTGACACCAACCGTGCCCTAAGAGACTCGAAGACCTCTCTTCTGGCCATTTCTGCCTTTTTTTTAGACTTTCCGCAAGATGCTTTCAGCACTTACTGTAATACAATTTTTGAGGTCCTTCAGGCACAGGGATCAATAATTTTCCAAAACACGGAGCCACCCCCCCAGCAAGCAAAATGGCCGGCCGTTTGTGGTGACGAGCTCGACACATGCGTCCATAACTTCGTTTCCAATTAAGTTTGATGTTACATCGGAGCCCCAATGTACAACAGATGGCAATGTTGGCTGTTTGAACGGTGTTCTTGGCGACTGACTGGCAGTATGGCTGCCACTGGCGGACGGCTCAGGAGTGCTGCTGCCCAACCGCTTCTGTACCAGAAACGCATGATACACTGCCTTGTGGCGTCGCACGTACGTGGCGCTCGAGGTTGGCAGCATGCTGTCCGGAGAGCCGCAGCCCACAATTTGTCGATTTAGCGTACTGACTGGCTTTCGTCAGCGTTAAATTTAGAATGCTTCCATACTGGGTTGTTCTTCGGCTGCACCAGCCGTCCGAGCCTATACAAAAAGATCTGGGGCGTCCATTTTATCCAAGCTCATTTTAGCGAATGCCAGTTTTTTAACTGCCATTTATGCACCGAGGAACTGAGGGAGAGGAGGAGGCACGCTAAATGCGGGTGTGTGACCAATTTATTCAATTGTTCACGCACTGGAAGCACGTGTGTGATAACCGAAAGTACTCACGGCGACGGCGCCATCCATTTTGATGAGAAGATTACGAACAAGAATGAACAATTACACAATTGAGGCGCTCAATAGCACTTTTAAGAAAAGGTATACTCTCAAAACGAAAAAAATACTTAGGTTTGCTCATCTTGATAGCCTGTGCATCGCACCTCCCGTGGCAAGAGTGAGACCGCGCGACAGCGCACCGGTAGCATGCAGTCACAAATGACAGCGGAAAATAGCGAGAAAATCGGGGAAAGATTACGTATCATAGGTATAAAAGTGTAGTGCAGCTGAAATCTTCGAATCCAGCGGTTGCTTGCACCACCCTGTATCCCGTGCCGTGTACTTTACTACGACGAGATTGAATTTTGCCAACCAAGCTCTCGTTTCCCGCTAAATCTAGCGTCGCCACAAGCTTTTTTTTTTTTTTTTTAGCTACTTTGGCGCAGTGTGGCGCAATTTTGACCGATATGACGTTTTTGTCGCAACTAGGCGCAGAAAATTGGGCTTGTATCAAAATGGCGCAATCGGCGCAGCTGTCACACCCCTGCATTTTTTTCAAACATCTTCCCCTTTTCAATAAACGGCATTTCACTGAACTGAGGTTCCATTTTCTCTGAACCGAGCTTCAATAAAATGTGCTCATTCTCTAAAACATGAAATGGCTTTCAATCCACCGCAGTTAACCCCAAAACAATAAAAAAGAAAGCAGAAAATTAGGTAGGGCTACTTAGCAGGCACGTATCCAGGGGGGAGGCCCATGGGGCCCGGGCCCCCCCCGAAATCTTCCATTTTGCTGGGACCTCCTCTCCCCCCTCCCCCTCATACAGCATTTTGTCATGGGCGGGCCCCCCCCCGAAACAAAATCCTGGCTACGTGCCTGCTACTTAGGTTACCTAATTCACACTGTGGAGCCTGGCTAAACGAGCTCACAAACTGCTTAGTACTTCTTATTTCAAATTCCTACTCTATGTGATCTCAAGAGAATATAAATGCCACGAGAAAAAAATTATGTAAAAAAACGATGAAGGATTTCCACCCAACTATTACAATTGAGTGCAGGTGAGCGCCGATTGTAGACGACCAAGTGGACCCAGGACCAGCAGTGCAGACGAGCCCCGTCACAGCATTACTTGCGAGGTTGCTTCAGTCCGACTGCCTGTCAGCAGCGCGCCTTTTTCTTTTTATACTCTTTTTACGGCGCGGTCTCGAAAGTTTGGCAACGGGGAGGAGGCGGAAGACCCGTGTCGGCACAGCGTTTCTTCGGCAATGGTTTCCTTCTTGCCACGGCGGATACAAATCACACGGAAGGAATGTGAACATTCATAAAAGGCCTGGGGTTCACCATGCTAGAACGTTCTCCATCTTCCCCTGGGCCTCACGGCGGCTTCACCGGGGTCGGATAAGCGCTTTGCGTGGCTCTTTTCTTGCTTTTGTTCATCTGCGTCTCGCGCCCTCTTCCTTTTCAGCGGGGGTGCCGCGTGTTGGCCGCATGAGGAATCGGGAGTCTCATAGAATTTTCCAGGTCTTTTCCGCCAACGAGCGCGCGCCGCAGCATGCTGTTTAAAGAAGCTCAGTTTAGCGAATGCCATTTCACCAACGCATATTTACCAAATTGTCTCGTGGAAAAGCTCAGTTTACAGACAAGGGTGATGAGCCTCCTTTTAACGGATTGGCAGCCGCGAAGCGGTATGTACGCGTGGGCCAGGTGGGTTGACATTTTTGTAATGAGCCGCACAAACTGTCGCAGCAAAGCGCCGTAACGTTGGGGGGGGGAGCTTAACATGCAATCTACTGGTACACGTGCAAAGCACGGAATCCTTTTTCTTTTTAAACAGTATTCCCTTTTTAATAAACAGCATTTCTCTAAATTGAAGCTCCGCTTTCTCTAAACCGAGCTTCGATAAAACAAGCCGGTTTTCTAAAACGTGTTTCAATAAAAAGGCGTTCGATCGATCGTAGCAAACCCGAATTTGATGCTGCATTGTTGTTTCTGTGGCGGCTGGATGCGTCATCTCGTCGGCACGTGGCGGCGACTTTTTGTCAGGTGCGTGGGCGCTATGACTTCGAGCGGCTCAGGCGGATTTTGTGACAGTCAGTACTGGGGGTTGCTGACCTTCGTCTTTGTAAAATATGCCTACAAAAATATTCGCATAAGTGGAAACACCTTGCCCAGCAGTGCTAACTAAGCCTCTCAAAATTTCCAGCGCACAGCGCACAAAATAGTAGCACGAATGTGCGCCATAACCATTTGGCGAACCGGTTCAGAACGGTGCTTCTGTTTTGCTCCGGTTCAGGTTCCTGAGCATTACATGCTGTATCGAGAAGCTCAGGCAATACTTTATGTCATGTCACAGACATTTCTGGAGGATGGAACACCGTTACCCGTGACTTCAAATAAAGTTTCAGATAATTGGCCACCTTGATTTGAAGCACCAAGATGGCCGAAGCGTCGTTACTCTGAGGTGTAGCTTACTGAGTGACTAACGTACACGCCACATGGGCAACAGTAGGGGTTGCCAAATTTAATCCTGAAAATTGCCGTGGCAATCGTACGAATAGCAGGTATTTCACAAGTAAAAGCGCTTCAAGCCTTTGAATGTATCGACCCGAATATGGGACGTACGATCATGTCGAAACAGTCCTGGGCAGCTGAGCTATGGTGTCCTGACCATATCTCCGACTGGTGTCGTTACCGCATTCTCCAAATGTGGTCTCTCGATTCCCGCCCGATGGCATCAAAGAAGTGTCGTGCTGTTGCCTGCCAAGATCCTGGCAATA
The DNA here is from genome assembly GCA_013358835.2 of Ixodes persulcatus. Taxonomy (NCBI): domain Eukaryota; kingdom Metazoa; phylum Arthropoda; class Arachnida; order Ixodida; family Ixodidae; genus Ixodes; species Ixodes persulcatus. The sequence continues at coordinate 77,304 of JABSTQ010002487.1, read as the reverse complement.
ACACAGAGGTGGATACAGCAGGCGGAGGTGGATGTGGCAGACGCAGGTGGATCCAGCAGGCAGAGGTGGATACAGCAGGTGGAGGTGGATGTGGCAGATGCAGGTGGATCCAGCAGGCAGAGGTGGATATAGCAGGTGGAGGATTATGTGGCAGACGCAGGTGGATCCAGCAGGCAGAGGTGGATGCGGCAAACACCCATTCTGCTGTGGCTTGCTCAGAGCTCTACAGACCACAGAAGCTTCTGCAGCAACGAGTTGGGATGTCGCGATGACAGCGACACTGGCGTTTGTTCACCTTTTTCACTGAACTTCCACAACCAACTGCCAGGATCGCGACATTCGACAGCATGACAGCCCGGTTTCTGTGACGTCATTTGCTGCCACTTCGGGACCACTTTTGATGTATGGGAGGGTTAGGACGCTAAGCACACCAGTCGGAGACGCGGTTTGAGAGTGGAGGCAACCACCAATGGCGTGCACTAGAAAAGACTGCGTCGCAGTCTCACCCTGAAGCCGGACACTACCAAAGCACATTCAAATGCAGTAGGCAATCGTCAATGGTTGCTATGCAAACTGAGTTGACCTGGGCCATCTCCACAATAGCGAGCGTTGTCCTTTCTAATCAACCATAGCTTTAGCCCATCACCTAGAGCTGCCGTATAACGAGGTACCATGTTGTGGGGGTTTATTTTATTCAAATCTTTCTGCATTTTTTTTTTTTTCAGGGTTAATTATTATAATGCGATAGAATTATTAAGCAACTACTCGAGATTTAGAGCTATATAGGTAACCTGTTTCCTGGCTGAGGAAAGTTTCCCAGCTAAATTTAGCGGTAACCCTGATCACACGAATACAGTTTACCCCGCTAAATTTAATGGAAAAATCTCTGCCATGACCTATGCACCAATTCAGGCTCCCCGCTAAATTTTGCGGGGGAAATTGATGCATTGCACTACAACAGAAGACCTACAGACAAATTCAGGTTCACCACTAAATGTAGCAGTAAAATTGACATCACGACCTATGCACCATTTCAGTTTCCCCGCTAGCGGAAAAATTGACGTTACAAAAAATTGTACGCGCGCCCTCGCTGAAAAATAAAATAAATGTGCTCTAGTTCTTGGTCGTCGAGACCGAACACCTGCCCGTGTTAATCATCTTTGTGCTTTCAACGATTTCTTTTTTACAAATTCAGTATTTTTCGGCATTGATTCTTGGTGTCAGACAAAAAATCGGCATCTATTGGGGCTTACGTCAAAGGAAAGAGGACACAGACCATGGTATTCTCCGACCATCAGCGACATATGTCGGTGACCTCAAAAACTTCCAAAACGCCCCGGAACCGATAACAGAGATGCTCCCGTAGAAAGAAGTAGCCTCGCGGACAGTTCAGTAGTGGCGGTCTTCCAGGTCAACACAAAATGCTAATGCTATAGATAAAAATTTCTTTCTGTTAAAGGGATGCTGAACCGAAATCTGGATTCCACAAAACAAGGCGGCAAAAGCGTGCAATGGGATGCTCCAAACACCAAAACATCACTCATACAGCGATATCTCAAACGGATGACCGTATTTTTCAAGAAAAGGAGGCGCATTTGACAGGTTAGTTGACGTCATGTTTCTCCGAGAAGGAGAGGGAACGGCCTCGCGTCTTCTCCGCCTCGCCGCCTTGAGGGTGCGAAGCGAAGAGAGGAGGAAACTAGGTACCTTGACGTCACGCGCTTCGTCGGCCTTGTTCAATCTCGACCTCTTTTTCTCAAAATACGGCCGTCCATTCAAGATATCGCCTTACGAGTAGTGTTGTAGGGATTGTAGCGTCCCGCCTACATCTCCTGCATTGTTTTTCTGAAATACAAATTTCGGTTCACCATCCCTTTAAGGGGAGACACTGGCTAGAAAGTCAACTTTTGAACTACTTGTGTGATTGGAATGAAATTTGAAGGCCACATTTAGTATCATATATATAAAGGTACCACACAAAATCTCAACTCTCTAGGTTTAATTTGTCAAAAGTTACGCATCTGCGAATGACGCAGTGGTTTTCTTTGTTAAGGAATCTATCGTATACAAATAAAGTCATAAAGCAACTACTTTATTGCTTGGATGTGAAGTAGGGGGTGTATATTTTTAGGCTATCTAATTTCTACTTCTGAAATATAAAAATATTTCAGAAATACATATTAAATTGAAGTATGAGATGCATTTTCTTTGTATATCAATCTGTCAAAATGTCAGCGGTTTTCAGTGATCACTCTCAATTAAAAGAAAATAAAGTAGATAGCCCGATTCCTCAGTAAATTTCAGTTAAGAAACATCTTGAATGGGACATCAGAACACTTTTATCAGCAAACAAAAGATTTCCTTATATGAAGTTTGCAGAAAAAAAAATGAAACTGAGAAAACGGCATTGAAACATTGGGCATCTTTTTTTTATTATTGCCTCGCTATCTGTACCCACTAGAAAGCCCCAGCAGCGTAGGTCGGTCCTTCGGCTTCCTGGTCCTTCTGTTGCTTGGCGATGGCCCGGAGTTTTCTTTGCTTCTGGGCCACCTTGGAAGACTGGAGTGCCTTCTGCTTGGCCTTCGAGATCTTGGCTTGCAGGGCCTTGCTGGAGTGCTGCACCTGGTGACTTCCAGGCCCTATGCCCATCTCAAGGAAGGCACTCTCAAAGCCTGTAAGGCCGAGGTTAAATTCTAACACTGCTAGGGCGGCAGCTGTTTCTACCATTCTCCGGGACGCAAAGTCCGTCTGTGGGCATGGCATCCACACCAGAGCGTTGTACGATTTGTTTGCATTTTGTGTCTTCATTCTGACGCATCGTTCGAGCAGCTCCTTCCTGGAAACCCGGTTATACAAAGGCACCAACTCCCTCGCAATCTCTCTGGAGAAGGCAGGGTGGTGGGGTCGTGGCCTTGGCGGCTTGCCTGCTGCCTCCAAACCTGCATGGCGGTTGAAATGGCACCATGAACGCTCTCCCCGAGGGCAGGCTCGATGACGGGGCTCTTTGTCAGTAGAATATGAGTGCAACAGGCTACTGTACACTGCTTTCTGCATCGCCTGGAACATTCAGTGCATTCTCCTTCAGCGAAGAAGCGTAGTAATTTGTCAGCCTCTTCGTAACAACATTGGTGAGTTTGCCTTTTCCACCAAGTCCTTTTTTCGTTTTCTCGAGCGTTTGCATCCCCGCATACATCCTTTTGGCGACATGGTTGACACAGTCCTCTTTTTACAGTTCTTTATCATAAAGGTGAAGTCCGGCAACGTGGTTAAACGCTTTACTGTCCCCATCAGATAGTACTGTTACATACTGAGGCCATGGAGCTGAACGGATCGGCGGAAGGTCTCGAAAGCCGCTTGCACTTCCATAGCGTGTGCAGATCCGCCAAAGTTCTTCTGGCACATTGGTGCGTGACTCTCGGCCCAGTCTTCATAGCCACTGGATTTCTCTGCAGGTCCGAGACTGCATCCGCGACATTAATTGCTTTGGACAGAGAAGTCCAAAACTAAGCCTGTCTCCAATTGCAGCTCCACCACTGAAGTGTGAAGTATAGCCACGCTTGTGCCAAGTGCCCTCATAAGTTACACAGACGTCCCAGACCGTTGTCGCCTAATCCGTGGGCTTGGCGTACCGCTTCTGCGATTTTACTCGTGACTTTTCTCCCCGCTTGCGTTGACACGTCGTGCACCTTTCCTCCGAGGTCTTGAAATGATGGCAGGTGCATGCCTGAGGGAGCGTTGATGCCAGCAAGCAAGTTCGTTAGCTTCGTATAGCCGATGCCACATTCGCGAGATGCGAGACAAATACAGCGCCGCCAGTTCGCCTTGACGCGAGTGGTCTACAGTCGATGAGTGAGGCGCCTGAGCAATGTCCCCGCACTCGGGGCAGACAACAACGAACCACGCCTGAGCTCCTTTGCCAATCTTGTTTAGTCGGACGTCCGATCCATTGCACGCTGGGCACTGGAGACCGCTAATCAAGTTCTCGGTGGCAGACGCACCAACGAGGCGATAACCGTCAAGCGGTGTGTGGGAAGCAGCGGGAACGTCTGCTGGATCTCCGGCGGCGTCACTGTCCCGTAGCAGCGATATCTTGCGCTCAACTGCAGTTAGCTCTTCTAACTCTCCGAGGTCGTCAGGAAGACACGAAGGAACTTCGACCGATTGCTCAAAGGTCACGTCCAGAAGCGACGAACTGGGAGACGGTGATGCAGTTGGGTGGATCGGGAGTGGAGACGGTGGAGACGACGACATCGTCCCATTAGGCTTAGGACACGATCGCCGCCGCCTGCCCGATGTACCTCTCGTGTTCATAGATTGTGTCGAGCTCCGAAGGCTTGCCGAGCGTGCCGTTTAACCACCGGCATTGCGAAAATAAAACAACCACGCGAAACAAATGACAAAAAGAGCGAGCGTTCAACTGAAAGACTGAAGCACGAAGCGGAAAAGCAAACACAAAAGTGCCCGCGCACTTGGATCATGTGACGTGTTGCGAGCCAATAGAGGCTCCGGTTTTGTTTTAAGCCGATTGGAAGCGACACCTAGGGGGTTTTTTCTCTGCCCCTCTGTACTCTCGAACGAAACACTATCATTGTTAATAAAATGTGGAAGAAACCACGTTTTTATCGAGGGTATGGACATCACCGTAGTCCTAACGAGTGCGAAGCGATCGGCATTTGAAAACGGCAAACATTGCAGACTTGGCGCTCGCTGGATCAACTCGAGAATGCAATGTGCATCGCCGCCCCTTCGAAAATATTTTGTATAGACGTAAATGTCCGCCGTACGCATATGAAACCTTCAGGAAGGCTGTACTATTAGTTTCTGAAACTGATCAAATAAAGCTTAAAAATGCACTTTTGAAAAAAAAAAAAGTTGAAAATTTAGGCTCGTGTCCCCCTTTAAGCTTGGGTTTTCTGATTCAAGGAAAGCTGCAATTCAAGGTTCTATTTGGCTTTTAACCGATCTGAATAAAGTCGACTCGAGGTCTACTTTTTGGGGTTTATCTAATTACTTAGAAAGCGCGACGACGTCTGCATACAGCAGGTAATTAACGTTGTACGCTAAAAATATTGCACAGATGATCGTGCGACACGACGCGAATGGACAGTGTCAGCTTGCGCGACATTTCAATGATGTTGCGTCTCGTAATCGACTGAATATTCTGGCAACGTTGCGTCGTGCGGCGTCTCGCGTGAACCACTACTGATCACACACAAGACAACTAGCGCAAGATGCGTTCTCGAGGACGCCCTGCACAAATTTCTTGGTCGCACCAGCACATCCATTCTTTGCTCAGCAACGTCGAACGCGCTCCATCCTAACAACCAGGGTGAGACCATCGGCGCCTGCACGTCGACAACGTTTCCCCTCACGTGCACGTTTACTTTGTCAAGCAGCGTCTGCTTGCTTCACCCCATTCTTGCGCGCAAAGGCTTAGAGCATCAAGGGCACGGGCAAACGAGGGCGAGAAAAAGTGGCATCTCGGGGTGGCAGGGGCGCAATCGAATAACCCCCAGCGCAATCGCGATCGGCCGAACGCGCTGCGCCTCGACTGCGACTGTTATCGGTGAAAGGGCGAGGGTGAAACTGCTGCTCTAGTCTCCCGGCGCCAAAGCCACCCGTGACAAACGCGTGCACGTTCCGTTCGTTTCCGGCAACGCAACACTCGCGCGGTACAAGAGGCCCGGTGCGGCCGAGGCTGTAAAATGACCCGACCACAGATGCCAGATCTCATCCGCCCGATCCGGCCCAAGAGCGGCGCTTACTGCACAAATCCGGCAACCACTTCTTTGTCCAGGAAGGAGGAGTTGAACTTGATGACGTTGATCAGGAGAGACAGGAAGTCGAACGCCCTGCTGGCACTCAACACCTCTGGCATCCATTCAAGCAGGAACCGGGCTGAAAGCACGCAGAAAAACGGGATGTTTGTTTTGTGCTTGTTTCAAGTTTCTCTCTTGCTTACGTCCCGGCCTCAAGATGCCACCATTGTGGCGTGGGAAAGAAGAGAGCCGAAAAGGGGTTATCGTCCTTAAAGAAAACCAAGCTAGTTAAAAAAAAAAAATTGAAATTTTTTTTTTATTTAAAGTATAATTGTAAGAAAGTAGTTTGAATCCCAGCAGCAATATGTTAACTACCTTCTTTATGATTTTAGAAGATAAAAAAAAGCGCTGGCATAACCATTTTGGTAACTAAACTATACTTTGAATTAGTGTGTAATGCACATGTTTTGGCTTTTGAAGTACCTATACTACGAATTAGTGTAGTATAATGCTTATGCTTTGGCTTCTGAACTATGTACACTTCTAAATAGTGTTGCATATGTCTGGGCTATTAGACTGAAGTGTCAATTAGCATATAAGGTTTGGCTATTCAACTTTTAATGCTTATGTTTTGGCTACTGACTTTGTGTATAATGTGACTTTGTGTGTATGACGCTTACCTTTTATTATTTATACTTTGGTCTATATCTCACCCATTGTACCGTAAAATTCCGAGCGAACGCCCACCCAAAATGAAGAGATAAATGGTGAAAAACATGGGGTGGGCTATCTTTGGGGATGCCACAGCAAAATTTTACCAGAAATAATGATAAGAACGGGGGACCCGCTACAAACTGCGTGATGCGGGAACTGATACTGCAGATAACGGACACGGCGAATTCGCGTTTCACGATTCGATAAACATGCCGGAATTCACTACGAACTCCTGTGTCACGGGAAAGGATACCGCAGGTTGCAGACGCAGCAGATACGCGCGTTTCACAGCGCGATGGACCCGCGGAAACCCGCCAAGAACTCGCATCTCACGGGAACGGATATCGCGGAAACCGATATTGCGTGCGCAGATCGCGGACGAAAATGCGGGAATCCACTGCAAACCCAGATGTCACGGAAACAAATCAAGCAGATCGCGGCCGCAGCAGAATCGCATTTCACGATGCAATAATACACGCGGAACAACTCGCGCGTGTTACAGCTATCGATATCGCGGGCAAAAACACGGGAATCCGCTAAAAACTCGGGAACGGATAGCGCATATCGCAAATGCAGCAGATTTGCATTTCACGCATTTCACGCGCGCAGATCGCAGACAAAAACGCGGGACCGCAGATCGCGCCGTTGACACGCGATTCCCGTCGGACATCGCGTGACGTCCGGCGGGCGTGACGTCCGGCGGGAATCGCGGGGAGGGCGATGTATCGGAATACCGTTCCCAACAGATGTTGGACAAAAAGGGGGGGTGGGCGATCCTTTAAACGTGGGCGTTCGCTCGGAATTTTACGGTATACAAAAATAGAGCTAAGGTCTTGTTGGGTGCCTACGCCTTTCGCCTTAGACCCCCTCGGCGGTACAACAGAGCGAAACACAAATAAACAGGGAAAATATTCTGAGATACCATGTAATCTAGACACACGTCCTTGAGAACTGGGCACTCATCTGTCATCAGCAAAAAGCACTGGTCAAAGAGTGCTACTGCAAACTGACAGTGTCTAATAGTAAGAAGAAATAAGGAAGAAGACTGCTAGCTCCATGGATGAAGCGCTGCCGGCTGTCAACACACTTAATAGCCATTTCACCTCCGAGTTGGGACATTTCCCTCTCTAAACCACATGAAACGAGACACGTAAAGTAAAAGTACAACGAAAAAAGTGAAAACATAAAAAGTTACGCAAGGCAGCGAGGTAAGTCATGTAACAAACTAATAATTCCGACGGCTTGCTTGAACCTGTACTTTATTCTTGCATTATGAGCATTGGGGGGTAGCTTTGTTTAAAAATGCTTGTGCATCGTAATTACGAGTTCTTTTGCCCAGGTGACGTTGAGCAGTGAGCTGTCCACCGACGCTTTTATGTCTAAGACAATGAGAAGGGACAAAGATATGGAATCTTAAAACGACTAGCCCAAGGATGTCTGTGATTGTCGATTCCCATGCCAGCTACGCAGACAGTAGCATTTATACATCCCTCCCAAAATCTACAATCTACAGCTGCATGTGGCAGTTGTGCTACACTTGACATACAAAAGAGTTTAGCTCGTATGATCTCTTGGATGCTCGTCCAAAGACAGATGCTTAACAAATAGATGTGGCTAAAGCAAAAGTATTTTAGGGGCGAAGCTCCTTAGGGGCTAGCCATGTCCGTCCGCCGTCCGCCGTAAGCCCGGCGTCGGGTGCTCGTGCTTCTGCTCGTGAGATCACATGCTCACGAGCACGTGAGCACATGCTCACGTGCTCCTGTAGGGCAAAAAAAAAATTGGAAAAAAAAAGATTAAAAAAATTATGAAAAAAGAAAAAGAAGAAAAAAAAGAGTAGGGGGTTCTGAGATGCCATCCCATCTGTCTGCTTAAAAAAAGAAAAAAGAAGAAAACCACACATTCTCCTACTGAGATGAATGAAAAGGCTCAAAGAAAAAGAAAAAAAAGCAGAGTAGGGGGTTCTGAGATGCCATCCCATCTGTCTGCTTAAAAAAAGAAAAAGAAGAAAACCACACATTCTCCTACTGACATGAATGAAAAGGCTCAAAGAAAAAGAAGAAAAAATAGAGTAGGGGGTTCTGAGATGCCCTCCCCTCTGTCTGCTTAAAAAAAGAAAAAAGAAGAAAACCACACATTCTCCTACTGAGATGAATGAAAAGGCTCAAAGAAAAAGAAAAAAAAGCAGAGTAGGGGGTTCTGAGATGCCATTCCATCTGTCTGCTTAAAAAAAGAAAAAGAAGAAAACCACACATTCTCCTACTGAGATGAATGAAAAGGCTCAAAGAAAAAGAAGAAAAAAAAGAGTAGGGGGTTCTGAGATGCCATCCCATATGTCTGCTTAAAAAAAGAAAAAAGAAGAAAACCACACATTCTCCTACTGAGATGAATGAAAAGGCTCAAAGAAAAAGAAAAAAAAAGCAGAGTAGGGGGTTCTGAGATGCCATCCCATCTGTCTGCTTAAAAAAAGAAAAAGAAGAAAACCACACATTCTCCTACTGACATGAATGAAAAGGCTCAAAGAAAAAGAAAAAAAAAAGAGTAGGGGGTTCTGAGATGCCATCCCATCTGTCTGCTTAAAAAAAGAAAAAGAAGAAAACCACACATTCTCCTACTGACATGAATGAAAAGGCTCGGCACGCTGCGGCTCGGCGTCTACGCAGACGAGCACCACCAGAGCTTCGCCCCAAGCAACATCATTCACCACGTGGAGATGCGGTCAATTTTTCTTTGTCATCCGGGTTTTTATAAACTGAATAAAGCATAATTATTATTATTATTATTATTATTAGAAAAAACTCACGTGCTTGGTCTTCGAAGTGGCTTAGACACTTTCCCTTGTCTGTGAGCACTTTCAGCAGGTCCAGTCTGAACAATAACGGTACAACTGGTCAGTTCATTAACTACTTTACATTAATTCATAATGGCAGGGATTAAAGCGAGACTCAAGCAGAAACACTGCCAACATGGCAAGCGAGGTCACGCAATTTTAATTATGTTACTAAATTAAAAATTACACAGGCTTGATCAAGCTGACAAAAACTGGTAAGCACAAAATGTGTGATAGGCATCATGTTGCCTCCAAAAACTTCCTACCTACTTTAAGACATTCTGTGTTAAAAAAAAAAAAAAAAATTGCGGTGGCTTAGCTCGGCTACGCCAGGATATACGTAGCGTGAGCTTATGCGCACAAAATGAGAGGCGCTATCAAGCGGCTAGTGCGCAACGTCAGACTTGGCTACTGCGCAACGGAGGCGCACAGCTGGGCACGTGGCAGCGCCAGTGCGTCTGCCGCGGCTATGATGTCACTCCTCTGGAATGCGCAGACCGGCGAGGCGGGCAAGGCAAGCGCAGAGGCGGCGGAGCGCGAGGCGGCGGCTTCGCGTGGCTCTCATAATGAGCCAAGCTCATCATGCGAGCCATGCTCATTATGCGGAGCGCGCTCTGCATAATGAGCACGCATAATGAGCACGGCTCATTATGACAGCCACGCGAAACTGCTCAACCACGGCCAGTGTAGCTCACGCTACAAAACAAAAACAAAAAATTACTTTCTGACAAAACATTTGTTGAGACCAGGAATTGTTCCACCAATCACATTTACCTCATGAATTTCTGTCAAAATATTTAGATGGTGACCCCACCAAAAGGGAGCTCCAGAAAAATTTGCATATAGTCACGGATTTGCCTCAAAATTGGTTCAAAGCAATAATAGACAAATCTGTCCTAGTAACCCAAATTACAAATCAGGATTGTTGCTTTTGCAAGATTACTGAATATTCAAATTTGGTCACGGAGGCCGAGCGTCTCCACTGTCAACACTGGAAACACAACGTCATGTTTCCAATATAAGCAATGTTGTGTTTCCAGTATAAGCAATGGGAACACTTTAAAGGGGGTAGGGTGGTGTTAGAACAAAATTTATACAAATTTTAAAAAAGAAGAGATGACGAAATGTTAGGCTAGGTGGAGCGAGCTTCATCCCGTTACAAGGGGTATAGCTGCAGCTAATAAATAGCTGCAGAGCATGGGAAGATTGGAATGTTGGTTTGGGCATAACCCTCCTTTTCCTTTGTCTCAATGAATATTTTGAATTGAGAGGTACTAATAAATAGCATGCTGGAAAGACTAAAGCCTGGGTATTCTGGAAACATGTTCAGTTGGGGTAGCCCCAAAAAAAAACGCCGGAGCAGACGTAGAGTCGAGCTTCGGTGTTTATTTGACGGATCCGTTTTGGCAAAGCCACCCTTGTGTTTTCCACGGGTTTTACGTTTCTATTACCAGATGCTCGTCACTTTTTCTTGGATCCCCCAAAAAATCAAATCTATCGGTACCTGGGTCGGCTGTACACGGCACTCTATAAACAGGGTTCAGCGCTTTTGGGGCTTGGGCGTGTTTTTTTGAGGGTTTTAGCTTTTTTTTCAGCAGATTCGGCGTTCTCAGGCACAAATTCTGCACAGCGTGTAAAAAACTGTCGTTCGTCGGGGCTTTTTTTTCTTTTTTTATAAAGAAAATAGGGCACAGGCATGGGAGTCTCAAAGCCTCGGGAACATGCTCGTGACCCAAATGCTTGGAGCACGACCCGGTGCCGTTAAAAAAAAAGGCAACGAGGTAAGGGGGCATGGTTCCAAAAAAGGAACCAGTCTCGCAGACAGTTCATGGGGGGCGGGCGTAATGAGGAACAAAGCCGTAGATAGAAATTTTTAGGGGCGAAGCTCCTTAGGGGCTAGCCATGTCCGTATGTCCGTCCGCCGTAGGCCAGCGTCGGGTGCTCGTGCTTCTGCTCGTGAGATCACGTGCTCGTGTAGGGCAAAAAAAAATTGGAAAAAAAAAGATGAAAAAAATTATGAAAAAAAAAAAGAAGAAAAAAAAAAGAAAAAGAAGAAAACCACACATTCTCCTACTGACATGAATGAAAAGGCTCAAAGAAAAAGAAGAAAAAAAAGAGTAGGGGGTTCTGAGATGCCCTCCCCTCTGTCTGCTTAAAAAAAGAAAAAGAAGAAAACCACACATTCTCCTACTGACATGAATGAAAAGGCTCAAAGAAAAAGAAGAAAAAAAAGAGTAGGGGGTTCTGAGATGCCCTCCCCTCTGTCTGCTTAAAAAAAGAAAAAGAAGAAAACCACACATTCTCCTACTGACATGAATGAAAAGGCTCAAAGAAAAAGAAGAAAAAAAAGAGTAGGGGGTTCTGAGATGCCATCCCATCTGTCTGCTTAAAAAAAGAAAAAGAAGAAAACCACACATTCTCCTACTGACATGAATGAAAAGGCTCAAAGAAAAAGAAGAAAAAAAGAGTAGGGGGTTCTGAGATGCCATCCCATCTGTCTGCTTAAAAAAAGAAAAGAATAAAACCACACATTCTCCTACTGACATGAATGAAAAGGCTCAAAGAAAAAGAAGAAAAAAAGAGTAGGGGGTTCTGAGATGCCCTCCCCTCTGTCTGCTTAAAAAAAGAAAAAGAAGAAAACCACACATTCTCCTACTGACATGAATGAAAAGGCTCAAAGAAAAAGAAGAAAAAAAAGAGTAGGGGGTTCTGAGATGCCATCCCATCTGTCTGCTTAAAAAAAGAAGAAGAAGAAAACCACACATTCTCCTACTGACATGAATGAAAAGGCTCAAAGAAAAAGAAGAAAAAAAAGAGTAGGGGGTTCTGAGATGCCATCCCATCTGTCTGCTTAAAAAAAGAAAAAGAAGAAAACCACACATTCTCCTACTGACATGAATGAAAAGGCTCAAAGAAAAAGAAGAAAAAAAAGAGTAGGGGGTTCTGAGATGCCATCCCCTCTGTCTGCTTAAAAAAGAAGAAGAAGAAAACCACACATTCTCCTACTGACATGAATGAAAAGGCTCAAAGAAAAAGAAGAAAAAAAAGAGTAGGGGGTTCTGAGATGCCATCCCATCTGTCTGCTTAAAAAAAGAAAAAGAAGAAAACCACACATTCTTCTACTGACATGAATGAAAAGGCTCGGCATGCTGCGGCTCGGCGTCTACGCAGACAAGCACCACCAGAGCTTCGCCCCAAGCAACATCATTCACCACGTGGAGATGCGGTAAATTTTTTTTTTAACGTGAGGATTAGCTTTTTTTTTTTATTCAAGGGCAGGTCTAATTTGGGGGTTTTTGAGCTTCCCCTATTTTGATACAACCGACACCGGGGGTCGATTTTCGGAGTCTATTGGTATTTACCGAAAGCCCTGACCCTCATTTAAAACAGCCTCCGCGTCTGCCTAGTGTCTCTGGGCAACATAAAAACCCAGGCTGGCTCTAAAATCTGCCAGAAAGATAGGTGCCTAAGCGCAGCAATTTAAAATTTTCGTCGGAGGTAAAATTTAAAAGGCATAGGCTTCTTCGTGGGAAAAAATGGAGCAGTCCCGTGTTAACCCACATTGAGCATCGGTTTTCTTTGCGCAACTTGGAGTGCGTGAAGAAAAGCGTTGGGAACAAAATGGACGTGTGACCATTTTGTTCCGAACGTTTCGATTATTTTTTGTTCCAAAGCGCTTAAAAGCGCGTCTCCCGGGACAAGCTCTCAGCATTTACGGTGCTACGACGACATTTCGTTATAGGCTATCTTCTTTTCCCAGAGAGTGTCACGCAGTGGGGATCAAGTGCTACTACTAAAGCCCGAAGTATAATGCGGGTTGTTAACGCCGACGCGTAGCTCTGCGGTAATGCCTTCGCTTTGCACGCGACGGAACCGGGTTCGACCCCCACGGGTGACGGGCGACCTTTTCGTGAATTTGGCAGCACTGAAAACGTATGCAATGCTACGCCAACTACGGACGTCCCTTCCAGAGGTGGGAAGAGCCCGTAACAGCCACTGCCGTAAAATGAGCCCAAAGAAACCTGCCAGAGTCGAGGGCAGACGCCGACGCAGATGACTGAGTTAGCGACGGTTGTATTCGTGGCGCCGTCTCTCGGTGAGCGCGCGACGCATCGAGCCACCTGCTCGCTACGTCCATTTACGGGGGGCGTCACGAGCACTGCCGTCACCGACTTGGTTGTCTGCATCAATGTTTGCTCTCGACTGTGGCGAGATTTTCCATCTCATTTTTCGTAGAAACGAAGCTTCCACATCTTGAATTTTCACGAAGAAAAAATCAATTCTAAGATGCACCGTGGATGAAAATTTGAGATTGCTACGTGCAGGCACCAGTTTTTCCGGCAGATTTTAGAGCCAGCGTGGGGACTTACGCCACACCGTAGAACTCTATACTTCATTGCACGCCAAGTCTGAGCACAGCCAATGCTATGATGGAATGTAACCAATCAAACGGTGCCTTGTCACAGCGCTTGTCTTTGCGCATTTGCTATCACAGACTGAACCAATCACTCGCAAGAAAAAGCACGGTATGGTTGTGGGGTTTTTAACCTTCCCAGATCTTGTGCAACTGTCCCTAGTCTTGATATAAAAACCCGACTTGTCCTAGTGGGGACAGCACTGTGTCCAGATCGGCAAAATTAGGGTCCGCTTCGCTGACCAATGCTGCCCGCTCCACTATCCGCTACGTGACCCGCTCAGATATGTGATGCGGTCCGCTCCACTACCCTCTAAGTATCCATCCACTATCCGTATGTAACCTGCTCCGCTATCTTATGCTGCCCGGACTGCTATCCGCTGTAGCCCGCTCAGCAACATGATGTGGTCTGCTCCACTACCCTCTAAGTATCCATCCGCTATCCGTATGTAACCTGCTCCGCTATCTTATGCTGCCCGGACTGCTATCCGCTGTAGCCCGCTCAGCAACATGATGCGGTCTGCTCCACTACCCTCTAAGTATCCATCCGCTATCCGTATGTAACCTGCTCCGCTATCTTATGCTGCCCGGACTGCTATCCGCTGTAGCCCGCTCAGCAACATGATGCGGTCTGCTCCACTACCCTCTAAGTATCCATCCGCTATCTGTATGTAACCTGCTCTGCTATCTTATGCTGCCCGGACTGCTATCCGCTGTAGCCCGCTCAGCAACATGATGCGGTCTGCTCCACTACCCTCTAAGTATCCATCCGCTATCCGTATATAACCTGCTCCGCTATCTTATGCTGCCCGGACTGCTATCCGCTGTAGCCCGCTCAGCAACATGATGCGGTCTGCTCCACTACCCTCTAAGTATCCATCCGCTATCCGTATGTAACCTGCTCCGCTATCTTATGCTGCCCGGACTGCTATCCGCTGTAGCCCGCTCAGCAACATGATGCGGTCTGCTCCACTACCCTCTAAGTATCCATCCGCTATCCGTATGTAACCTGCTCCGCTATCTTATGCTGCCCGGACTGCTATCCGCTGTAGCCCGCTCAGCAACATGATGCGGTCTGCTCCACTACCCTCTAAGTATCCATCCGCTATCCGTATGTAACCTGCTCCGCTATCTTATGCTGCCCGGACTGCTATCCGCTGTAGCCCGCTCAGCAACATGATGCGGTCTGCTCCACTACCCTCTAAGTATCCATCCGCTATCTGTATGTAACCTGCTCCTGCTATCTTATGCTGCCCGGACTGCTATCCGCTGTAGCCCGCTCAGCAACATGATGCGGTCTGCTCCACTACCCTCTAAGTATCCATCCGCTATCCGTATATAACCTGCTCCGCTATCTTATGCTGCCCGGACTGCTATCCGCTGTAGCCCGCTCAGCAACATGATGCGGTCTGCTCCACTACCCTCTAAGTATCCATCCGCTATCCGTATGTAACCTGCTCCGCTATCTTATGCTGCCCGGACTGCTATCCGCTGTAGCCCGCTCAGCAACATGATGCGGTCTGCTCCACTACCCTCTAAGTATCCATCCGCTATCCGTATGTAACCTGCTCCGCTATCTTATGCTGCCCGGACTGCTATCCGCTGTAGCCCGCTCAGCAACATGATGCGGTCTGCTCCACTACCCTCTAAGTATCCATCCGCTATCCGTATGTAACCTGCTCCGCTATCTTATGCTGCCCGGACTGCTATCCGCTGTAGCCCGCTCAGCAGCATGATGCGGTCTGCTCCGCTATCGGCTATTGCTGTAGTGCCTGTGCTATGCACGGTAACCCAGCGCCATTAGCATTTGATGAGCAGAAGTCAGGATTCGAATAACTGACTCGCTTTCGTTTCACCAAATCGTTTCCCAATCAACCGAAAGCCGCAGCATAAGGTTGTTTCTTCTTGGTTTGGGTTCATTACCAAATGTTCGATTTAGAATTCCAGTTTGTTCCAGCTTGGTCAAAATAACGGTTTCGGTCCGGTTTTTGGCTCGGGTTCGAGTTCAGTTCGACTGTCTGGTAAAAACGTCAAGTTACCTGACTTTGGTATCGAGAAGACTGCCCCACTATGTTCTTTCTGCTGATATTCAACTGCTAAATATTTTGCGGAACAAGCTCGAAATTCAGCCATAACAACGAATGAACGACTCGACTGTTGAGTTTACTTTTATGAAACAAGCAAGTATAGCGTTACCCGACGCGCGGGATGAAGGCCTGTACCATTACTGAACCCCGGTAAAGTGTTCAAGAGATGACAGGGCTCGGGGAAATAACTAAATTGGACATAATAGAACAATGGCCAGATGATTAAGAAGCTTGAAGGATGACAATAAAAAACTTGCAGGAGGCTTAAGCTTCGCCTTTAAGATTGGAATGCGATAGCGTTATTGGGCCTTGTTCGCATCGCCTTCTCAATCGCCGTGCAAGCGTGCCTTGCGTGGCCTAGTCGGTAGCATGTCTGGTTCACAACCGAAGGGTTGTGAATTCGAATCTTGCCTAAACTTCTTCAAATTTTTCTTTAAGGCAAATGAATTACTTTATAAAGTAAAATCATCCGAGACATGTGACGACCTTTAATTAGCCTTACATGTCAGGTTTTTTAATCACATTGATTCCACGCGTGACGTCACGTCTCACGTGAGCGTTGTGGGTTGTTTGAAATTCCAGAGCGAGGTCATGCTACTGCGATGTCCTGACCCTTTCAACCAATCAGGATTCGTGTCACGCCGCCGACACCGGCTTTTCTGCCACGCCACCGAGACTGGCTTTTCTGCGACACGAGCCCCTTAACGCTGTCGCATTAATAATCTCAAGCAGCCCACAGCGGTCGCTCACCTCAGAGCAAGGTCCTCTGGGTGTCGCAAGTCCTGGATCAAGTTGAAGAAGTGCGTCCGCGAGATGTCCAGGCGCTCAAACTGCAAGAACGTGGAGTTACGATCTGGACGCAGTACAGTACAATCCAGCTAATAACAGTTGTCACCACGCCACCAGTTCTCTAACAAATAAAAAAGAAACCATAAAAAAAAGTGGGACTATGTGAGAAGCTGTTCCCCCCCCCCCTGCAGTAACCGACAGCTCGATAACCATGAATTTAAGACACATACGAGGCAGTCTTCAGATACGTACCAGAATGTGAAACGAAGTCCCGAGGAAGAAAAGTCAAGAACCACATTTGCAAGCGTAATAATCTTTAAGCCCAACACGCCTAGTTTCAAGATGACCAGCAAACTCGTTGACCCACACTAAAAGTTTATAAAAAAAAATGTACACATCCAATATCGAAAGTAGTGTATGGCAGTTCACTAAAAGCATAGCATACTTTTTTTCGTTTCATGAAAGTACAAAATTGCCATACTTTTGGCTTTTTGCAAACAAGTAGGGGTGTGCGAATATCGAATAGTAGTTATAAAAGTGAATACCGAATCGAATTAAGAAAAAAAATGCTGAACATCGAATAGAATATTGAATAGCGCTTTTATTTGTAGGAATTTTTCAAAGTGTGCCGCGAATGAGATTATTATATGTGCAGAGTATGCGCCTGGTGCAGAATATGCATCTCGTACGGAACAAAATCCCAAATGTATAAAAGCTCCGGTGAAAAAAAAGCAGCTGTTGATGGACGCTGGGCACTAAAGATCCAATTTTATGGCACAACCATAATCTATCTACCCTAAGTGTCACAAAAAACCCAAAGTTACAGCCACGCGTGCCTTTTGTTCTGGTGAAAAGCACGACCTAACACCGCGACATTTCCTTTTTTTATGTTTATATATCTCAGAAAGGGGGCATTTTGCGATGTTTGGTCTCAATTTTAAAGGCAAAAAAGGGCACCCGCGACTTTTTTTATATATATAAATTAACAGATAGCCGTTAAATCTGAGTAAACATGCTTAAACAATAAAATCTGAAGTAAGACAAAACATGTGGTTAGGTGGCGCAAGTCACCGTCCAACTGCCGCTATGCATCCATTCCTCCGTCCATCTATCCTCTTTTCAGAGAGCCTAGATTTAAAAGAGGGAGCAAGCGAAACTGAAGCCACGGAGACGGCTCCTGCGCAGATTGGTCGTAAGCGCGCAGGTGTTGCGTAGTCACGTGGAAAGAAGGCGAGCAAGCGGAAGAGCGACAACGCCTGCCCGATCCACACTTTCCTCTTTTCGTCACCTCCTCGCAGTTCGTAATTCAAACGCGGTTATCGAACGGTTGGAAACCCTCTCAAATCTGGGCACACTGTTTTTCCGTTCCGTTTCGTATCGAATCAGTATTTGCGGCTTGCGAAAACTTGGCAGTCTCGGCTGGTTTCATCGGCGTGGTTAACATGTCAGGCGCCGATTTCTGTGAGTGTGGCAAGTGTGTTCTACATCGGCGCTTCAGTTTGAAACGAGGGGTTTTACTCGTGAAAAGAATTAGGCATGGCACGGAATTCCGGCCTCCCAACAATTCTCCCCTGGAAGCAGCGCAAACGGGATGTTTCGGTTGTGATTCAAGGTTAGATTGTGTTACGATCATGAGTAAATCTGCGTGCTATAAAGTTTGTGGCGTTCATTACCTTGCTTTTTTCTAACCTGTGAGTTAGATTTTTGTTGAATCAAGATCTCTTTCTCGCGTGGTCTGTCGAACATCACGGCACTAACATCGGAAGAAAACACTCTTTTGTCAGCTCCACACCGACCACGCGTCTTTGGCCAAATATATAGAATATTCGAGTGACCGAATACTAGGAATTCAATTCGGAAATCCAATTATTCGGGAACTAGCTATTTGATTTGAATTCATATATTCGAGTATTCGCACATTCCTTTCAAACGAGGGTTATTTTGTAGCTCTGGACAAGGGGCTCCGAAACTTGGGTATCTTGACGAACGACTGTCTGCCTCAAATGAGAGCCGAGAAACACTCGCCCCTCTCACAACTGAACAGTACAGAGACCTACAGACTTTGTTAGCAATGATGCAGACACTAGGGCATGTTAAGTTCTTAGCTGTGCACCAGTGCATGGCTCAGGCATGCCAAAATACTACTGGGAAAACACTTTAATTTGGGTACTCTAGAGGGAACTCGTGGGGAACCCGGGTTCCCCACAGGTACCTGGCAGTTTCCCCCGAGCTCAGAATTTTCCTCGACAGTCCCTGGCCCTAGGTGAAGCGTTTTCCCAGTTTAAGCCCTATTTTAGAAGATTAGAGCCCCCCATTGATGCGTTATCTATGAGCCATGTGCTCCCCGTAGTCTACCTCACTAGTTGCACGCTGTGCAATGGAAGCCACGGGTGGGAAAGAGAGCGAAGCAGCTTTTATTTAAATGATGTTGAGTGACGGGCTAATCTTGGAGGCAAAAGCAGTGCCTGAAAGACACTAAAGAGACCCGGGTGAGAAGGGAGTTCCTCCTTACTCTCAAACTGCTCGGGTTACACTCTCAGCACTGTGCCTTGGGTGCTTGAAACTAATGAGATGCGCACTACTGTTTGAAAGGCCTATAGGCTTCTTCCCGGGTTTAGTGGATCGAGGTCGTGTCTGGAGAGGGTTCTTCAGCTGCAATTCAGGGCAAACAGAAGCTCCTAGAGATCAAAGGGTCTGAGAACACCCAGACAAGAGTCCCACCTGTCCCTGTATCAGGCAGCAGTAGAAGTAGAGTACGGTGTGCCGCACGTCCAGCCCGTGCGCGGGGTGCAGCAGGTCGCAGGTCTGCGTGTACAGGGTCTCCGGAGCTCCCTGAAAGATGGACGACAATGTGTCCCGTGAAGCGCCACAATATCCGGCCGATCGTTTAGCCTCGTGAAATAAGTTTCAGCAGAAACGGACTGAAAGCTACCTCAAATGTGCAGGGTGGCGTACACCAGCTCGCCTTCGCTCTGATCATTTTAACGTAGAATGTTTTACGAGTCGTTTTCTACGAGAAATTTGCCATGAATGAGCGTCATAAACGAGCGTCATGGACGAGAGTCATGGACGAGCGTCGCGAGCGACCAACGAGGACGGCGTCGTGGACGAGCATCCTGTCGGGAGCGCTACACGATGTTCAAGGCCGATTTACAAAGTCGTCTTCTGCCGGGAAGAAAACAGGTTCCCAGGTTCCTTCTCTCCCTTCCTTCTCGCACTCTCCTCCCCTCCGTTCCCCACAGAAGCGAGTCTCTGAGCCACCCCCCGCCGAAAGGAGGAGGTCTCCTCCTTTCGGTCTCCTCCATTGATGATGGTCTCCTCCATTGATGTATCATTGATGGAAATAAAATGCATTATTATTATTATTATTATCTCCCCATTTCTCGAAAGGAAAGGAGGAATCGAGGGAGTTTCCTCCTTTCTGGTTGCTCGTCGGCCTTTAAAGGAGCACTAAAGTACTCTTCGAGATCCTAGTTTTATTGTCATAACTCAATCTACGAGCTCTAAGCATCCTGAAAAAACTCGGAATTCCATTCCTGCGCAGTCGATTTGCGTATTAAAAAGCAATAAAAGATTGTGACGCTTGCCATAGTTGCAGAACGACACATGGTGTTTGCAGCCATTTGCAACGGGTTCCAGTGTGGACGAACGGGATTGGACGGCTGCCTGTTCACGCGGGGACCCATCGCTCACGAGTGGCTGACAAGCACCGTCTGCCGTTCGACCCCATACAGCAAAGTTTGGTAGCGCCATCTGTCGTTCCGCGACGACGGTAAGTGTCACAATCTTTGCTCACTTTTTTTAATATGCAAATCGGTCGCGCACGAATGTGATTTCGGGTTTATTAGGAGGCTTAGAGCATGTAGATTGAATTATGACCATAAAACGAAGACCTCAGAAAGCACTTTAGTGCCCCTTTAAGGTTCTATATCAAGCTTACAAAGGCCCACGTAAAATCGACGTGGGAAAGACGCCCCAGCGGGGTGCGAACCCGGGTCGGTGCGATGGCAGTTGGATACTATAGCTAACGAACTGCGTAGCATGGCCTCGAAAGGTTACGCTCCCGGCAAAACGTGCCGGCGAGGGCGGTGTGACATCGTACCATGTGACCGCTCGCCTCATTGACGTCACGCGTCACGCAAAAGCCACGTAAAGTAGCGCACATGCGGAGCGCTCATTCGCTTCGTCTCACCCTGGCTACCAGCTGTGGTGCACAGTGAGAAAACTAGCACAAAGCATGCACGGAGTGTCGTTTGTGCGGGATACATTCTGGGCTCCCTGGTCTTTTTCAGCATGACCAAGCTCATATAATTTTTTTTTTTTTTTGGGGGGGGGGGGGGGGGGGGGCAGTTTGTACATTGCTTTATTTAAGGGAAAGAGTGCTTTCTAGCTCCACGTTGTGCTCCTCAAAAGAGAAAACTCTCCATGAGCTAGCAAGGCTAGAGTACCAATACATTGCAGGTTTCTATTCAAGTGTTGGACCTAGATAAGTATGAATGGAATATTGCTCCTCTAATATGTGTTCCACAAATGGCGGGTGTTCATTTGATTCAATACTTAAAGTTATTCTAGTGGGAGGACTGTTAGACTGCCATTTCAGTTGATCTCAAAATAAACCCTCGATCTGAACATGTCTAAAGATATAGCAATCTGACAACCATTGAAAATATGCAGATAAGTGAACTGTACCGATCAAATAAAAGAATCGTAAGAGGCCGACAAAATATTTTGTTTTCCGGAGGCCTCGTAACATTTATTAATCAATCAATCGATCAATCGAGGATTTATTTTTCTTTCATCGAGAAAGATGGTAGCTGGGGCAAAAAGCTGTAGGAAGTGGAGCTTTTCGAGGACCCAGCAACAAGATGACAGTACAGGTTTAATGGCTCCTTAATACGCAGTAATAATACAATCACAGGCACGCAGGCATACTTTTGGTTCAAAAGCATATAAAGGAACAAATACATCATCTTGGAACAATTCTGTTACTTATACATTATTTGAGAAAATACACATTTAAGAAGTAACAAATAAATATTTGACACTCACAATGTTGATAATGTTTAGTCGTCAAATGGCAAATTATGACTAAAATATCTCCAACGGTTCAACGTGTTCAATAGGGATGATAAAATCTATCTAACCGAAGCGAGACCACAGTTTGTGCAAGCGGTGGGAACATTCTATCGTTCACCGAGACGCGTGCGATAGGCGTTAGCATATTTTTCATCCCATTCGATCAGCACAGGTCACTCATCCGCATATTTTCAATTACTTCCACTTGAGGTACCACGTAAGATGATGAAAACGCAATCTGACATTGCATACAAATCAAAAACGGGAACAATACAACCAACAAAACAACACAGACACTCAAACAGCATTTCAAGCGAGAATACAGTCACACAGGCAAACTCATAAATAGCGAAAAGTGCATGTGGTTATTACATACCCTGGAAGAAGGGCCGAGCAGGCCTCATAACATAGGGTCCCTATTTTTAGGATATAGTTGGCAGTCGTCCTTTATTTATTTATTATTATTATTTGGTTACCCCATTCTCTCACCTCTTGAAGCCTTTTGGTCCGTACAATGTCCACGAGTTCCTTGATGGATTTCGTTCGGTGCGAGACGCCGCTCTCATTCCCGATATCCTGTCGAACGAGAGACCGTGTCAAAAAGATGAAGAGCAGCAAACGCTAGCATGTTCTGCTGTCCACAGTGTGGTCCCTGCATTCCCGCACAAAACAGGAATCGGCGAAGGTAGAGTCGCTTAAGAAGCTACGCTTTAGAGTATGAATGCTCCGGCCACATTGGTGCATAGAACCGACGTCCCTATATTCCGTTTTACGATAACTTGGTGAACTGTGGAGGCTGCGGCCCCTGTGACCAAAGAAGAGCGCCGGAGAAAGTCACGTGACAACACATCATGGTCGAGACTACGGAGGCCTTATTACCGCCACAGCAAGAGCGCCTTCCGTGACAAAAAATAATCCTAGGTTTCTTCTTTTTTTATTTTAATGGCAATTGAATTTGCACGGTTCCATCTCTATCGAGAATATATGAAAAACATAAGGAATAAACATTGACGACTTAAAAGGTTTCAATTATATTTTTTTCTTCTCGTAGCGTTGTGGTCGTCGACGATCACAGTCGTGTAACCGGCAGTGTCTGCTCAAAACATCACCCTGGAATTATCACACGCCACAAACTCGCGGGTAAATTGTGAGTATGGTTGTCTCATGAACTGTTCCCGAAGAGCTCGCTGGTCTAGCGGACAGCAGTGTTGAGGCAGTGGACGTTCGTCCGAAGTTGGTTGGTTTCGCAGCAGACGACTCTTGCTCAGCAGACAGTCCGTTCCACGACGCAGTAACAAATGCCCCGTGATGTGCTGATCTCGCTCCGATGCTCTTTTTGGGTCAAGGGGGCCGTACCCTCCACAGTTTGCCAAGTTACCGTGAAACGGAGCATAGTCATCACCGGCTTTCGCCAACGTGCTTGACGGAAGTTGCAAAGGGTGCTTTCCATTGTCCCGCTTGCCAAAACAGTTCACAATAGAGCAAAACGATGCCGCGAGGATCTCCCAATACCGTACCCACCACTCAGAAAGTTGGGCTTCAGTGCCATAACTCTCGCACACGGCTCGCGTGCGGCGCTAGGCACCAAAACGGCGGCGTCCTCGAGCCGCTAGCACGTAAATCGATGTCACGTGAACGAAAGAGTGAGCGTCTTCGTGAAAACGGACAATGAGAGGAAAAAAGCGACGATACTCTGAGGGTAGCTTTCTACACTCTGAAAGCAAAACAAGCCCCCCCACGAAGCCCTCCATTTTTTCCCCTATAGCAAAACGAACGACAGAGAGGAGGTGAGCAGATTTGCTTCCTCACTTGCCTCCCCTCCAGGGTCCGCTCTGCTAATGTGGAAAAAGTGTAAGGCTTTCTGGCAGGAGCTTGGCCTGCTTCTCTTAACCTGCCACAGACTATAGTGACGCTAGGCCAAAGCAAAAAACGAGCTTTGAAGAACATGGTTGGAAATCCTCATCTAGCAACTCCACGAGCAAAGTCCTCGGACCTCCAAAAAAAAAAAAGTACCGCACACCGTGCAACCGAGGAAAACAGAGTGCAGGTATGTGGCATGCATCCCCACATCAAGAATCGGCACTCTGAACGAGAGATCTCGGCTGAAATCCGGCCACTTAAAGGTGCACTAGAGACGTTTCTGAGGTCGTCTGTTCTTGGTGATGACTTACCTTATGGGCTCCGAGCATCCTAGAAATCAAAAAATTATGCTCGTGCGACGTCTACTCCCCTACCGAAAAAGTGATAGAAGTTCGTGCCATGCCCATCTCTGAGTGGAAACGTCCGGAGCACAAAATCCAGCGGAGGCACCGGCGGCGTGACGACGGGCACGCATCAGCCGTCGCAAGCCGCCTCGCTCGGAAAGGCGGCTTGCGATTGGCCGACGCGTGAAAATGCACACTGGAATACCATACAGGTGTTCCAGCGTGCATTAGACCGGAAAAATGTGTGGTTATCAACACCATTTCTCAACGATAGATTCATATAGCAGATCCCATGCAAAGCCACGCTTTACTTTGTTCTGGGGGTATAAAATTGGATCACAGGGCTGAAACTTTGCATGCCCTCCTTCCTTATGGCTACAAACACCACAAATATCACGCCGATTGAGTGAGCGGCTCAAAAGTTGACATTCCCAGGTAGTGCCCCCACCCCTTATTAAAGGGCAACTCCGCTTCATTTTTGATATTTAGAAAACTATGCAGCCCTCTTCAGTATCATATAGGAAGACCCCGTGTCAAATATTACGATCTAATTCCGTCTATATATTTACCAAACTGGCCAGCAAACTTTCAAACGAGCCAAGTCGTCGAAATCTGCCAACTCTAGCGTGCGACGTGAGGCGCAATCGTCAGCGCAGTCAATGCGACGGAGTTGGAACGGCCAACGTTGACCCACTACGGCAGAGGCATGACTACGTCATTCTCACGTTTTGTTTGTTTTTACTTCTCAGAGCGAAATTGAACGATGACGTCATGAGTTTCTCCTCCCGTTGTTGGCTCAACGGCGTCCACGTGGTCACCGCAACGCGGATGCGCTAGTTTGCGCTGCCCTGCGCAAACTGTTCCTCCGCTCCCCCTCTCCTCTTTCCCCTCTCCCCGGGCCATCACCGTCCACGCCATGCGAAGCGACCTGCCCGCGTCGCGTGTCCTGTCCCTCGCCCCCACGAACGTCACAAGACCACATGGTTCGACGTGACGTGGCCATGACTCTGACGAGACGAGACCAATGTTGCCTGACGCAACTGAAGTTTCGGTTTCGGTATCGGCTGATGTTTAAATTAAGATTACACAAATAATATTCCACATTTCGCGAATCCGAAGACGTAGGGCTGTTTAGTAGTGCTTTGTGAAATGGAATCACACTGTAAACCTAAATTTTTCGGAATTGAGCGGAGTTTCCCTTTAAAGGGCTCCTGAAAAGAAAAAACATGTTTTTTTAGACAGTCTAGTTGGGACATACGTGTAAAAAAATTAATTTGAAGCGAAAAGAATTTTTAGAGCAATATTGACGGCGACAGATTTATTTGAAATTCTGCACGCGAAATCCATGACGTCACGGGTCATTCCGAAATGACCATCTCAGTCTAAAGGCGAAGCCGATCCACCTCTCCTCCACGCGCTCAAAATGCCGAGAAAGAAATCAAGTGGAAAGGAGGTGACTGCGGACTAAATTGCGTCTCACGCCGTCAATATTGCTCTAAAATTTATTTTTTTTCGCGTAAAATTTTTTTTTTGACACGCGTGTTCCAATTATATTGTTAAAAAAAAAACATTATTTTTTCTTTTCGGGGCCCTTTAAAGGGGCCCCGCAATGACTTTTTTACTGGTTTTTAATTTGCACCGAACCTGAGCGCACTGAACGTAGTAACTTAATGAAACTTTTCTTTTCTCAAATTTCGCTTTATTTTAAAAGTTATAGGCAAATTAGAATTACAAAAACGAGCAAAAAATAACCTCCTTCATGACGTCGCAGGTCCTGGCTTGAGTGGCCGTGAACTAGAGGAAGGGTAGTAGGCTCATTGAGCGTTCACGGCTGCCGCACTCTGTATCGACGGCTCGAGAGGGCGCCACTAAAGAATGTGTTGGATAGGCTGTATGAAGCGGGCGGCCAGGGCGGCTCGCATTGCATTTGCTGCGCGATTAAAGACTATTTCGGCATAACACTTCATTGGCCACACACGACAGCAAACACGGGGTAAAGATCACTACAGAACGGGAGCCACTTCGCGCTGCCATACCGCCAAATCGCCAACCAAGCCCGCGCCGAAGGCCTTCGGAACGCTCGGAAGCGGTCGGATGCTCGAGCCGGTATACGATCGCAGCGCCGCCGCATACATCCGGGATTTTTCTGCGCTGGCCGTTCGTCGGGGCCTCATCCCACTAGCCTTTCTAGAATGCGCCGTTTTTTCCGCCGCTTGGTGGCGGGTATGTCGACGGGTCATTTCTTGTTTCCGTACTTTACAAACTGCATTTGTTTCTTTTCTGATCTAAAATACTGAACAAAAACTACTTTCATAAATAATAGAAACGGTTAGCGACACTTATATTTTGTATCTCGACTAAAAAAAAGCTGTTAGCGGGTCTGACCAGTAATAAGCCCAGGACCAAAGACGTCACATTTCGCACGCTTTCGGCAATGTGGGTCGCCCTCGTAGGCGGAGGAGGTTTTCGCGTCGTCCGGTTAAAATATGACGCACTGATATTTAGTTACTCTCTCCATGCCCGCTGGCTTTCCCGAACCCCAAGAGACGTGGAAACCGCAAAAAAGGCAGACGCTTAAATATGATTGCAGGGCCCCTTTAAAGGGGCACTGACAACCCAAAGGTCGTATTTTTTTTTATTGTCTAAAACGATGCAAGTTGTAGTCATAGTCACGCAAAAAAAAACGCATCGCGAAGAAAAACTTTCCTGCGCGCGCGCGCGCCTTTTTATTTTTGGCGTTTAAATTTCCCGCGCCCACCTCCTCGCTTGTTTTGATCGGTGACGTCAAAAATCAGGAAATTTAGAAGCTTTGTAGGTGACATTTCTATAACATTTAATAACGGCAATCGTAAAACATGTTTTTTAACGCAATTGCGAACGCACTACGGCCCCTCTTTTTGAAATACCAGAAATCAGAGTTCGGTGTGATGTTGCTTCCTGGATTTGTACCCTCCCTCGAAAAACTTGGCAGCGCTAGTCGACGAGGCGGGGAAGAACAGGGAAGAAACCGGTTTTTTCCCGCGCCGATCTGATATCACCTCCTCCTCGCTTGGGGTCGCCGTGGCAACCGCGCTTTGCTTCATAGCGTGGAGCGGAGGTCTGAAAAAAAGTCGAGTCGCAGGAGACCGCAAAATTTGACTCACTGCACTGGCGCGGATCGCGCGGGAACTTCAAATTCGGCATTTGGAAATTGTTTTTTTTAATTCACAAATACTGAATTTTCAAGTTTCGAATTTTGAGGGTAATGTCCCGGCATCGTTTTCAATCGTTTCGGATAATAAAAAAAAATATGATTTTGATGTGTCAGTGCCCCTTTAAGAAAGCGTACACCAATTTTGTGATCAATACAGTAGCAGGCCTTCCCCATTTGTTTCATACCGGGTTCTGAAGATAATTAAGCATTTATCCGCGCTAGTTTAGTTGTTCTCGACACA
>JABSTQ010002487.1:0-45000 GCA_013358835.2 Ixodes persulcatus | reverse complement strand
CTATTCTTTTTCTTGTCTTCTTATTGTTTAGTTTTCTTTCCTAGTCTCAACCCATGCGGAGCGCAAGTTCGTCTAATAGGACCTTTTGTAGAAATACGCGGTGCGCATGCGCGGAGTATTTCATGCGCCTGGGTTCGAGAGTATCTAGTTCCAAACAATCCGCCATCTTGCATTTCTCGCCTTTGAGCGGTTTCGTTGTGTCGACTTCGGGGCGGAAGATTACGCACGATGGGGACAAAGATGAGTTTGGGGGAGCCGTATCTAGGTCACATCGCCTCAATGGGTGAACAGGATGTAGCTGACGTTTTGGGTGTGGAACGGGTGGGAGAGGCCCTGAGCGCGCGTTGTTTTCCAGTCACCTAGTCTCAAACCGATTCGCGTGTCTAGGTGGCAGCACATATTCGCCAAGAGGTCCATTCTTGCACAAGGGTAGCTAGGATGTAAGAGCGACAAGTTCTTATTTTTGTGTTTTTTTTTTTAAGAAAAAACTAGTAGGCAACTTGCAATCCCAGACAACACCCGACATCCTTAGGACGTCCTCAAAAGGTACAAACGACCTCACGGTTTTCAAGTCGTCCTCAGGACATCCTGAAAACGTCAGTCGCTGGATCATCCTAGAAACGTCCTTCCGAGGACTTATTGAGGACGAAGCATACAAAGTTAGAGGTAATATATACGTCCTCAATTGACTGCGTTTTTAAAAAAATAATTGAGTGAAATGGCGATAGTATACACAGTTCATGTTTACTGCTAAACTAAATTTCACATACAAATTATTACATGTAGTTGTTTAAGTTTAGAACATCGTTTACATATGGTTTTGATCAAACAATTCTTTAATAAAACCAGTACGCACTGCAATTATTATTAGTTTTGTATTTACGCAGTATTTCGGAATTCAGTTCATTGGCAACATTCAATCTAGGTGGCACAAGATACGGCCTACTACAAGGCGTACCGTTATTGCTATTATCCACACATCCGAGAGACCCAAGCAAGCTAAGCCAAGCCAGGACAGAAACAGAAATAGCCTCTAGGGGTGTCGCGAACTTTTGTCGATAAGGATTTTTGGGTCGAACTTTCGGGGTTCGACTGGGTCGAACCGGTTCGACGAACCTTCGACCTTTTCACCAGATTCGACCGGTTCGACTTCGTGGACAGCGTGGCCTGTCCATGATACATGAATGTCTAGGTTTGGAGCATTTGTTTTTTATGCAAAGGGTTATTTTATTTTATGAACAATTGCAATTAACGGAAACCAATTCCAATCACTGAAAAAGTTAATAACTTAATTTTTCTGTACTGTATTAACTGAAATAACTAATCAGCGCTGCCCTTAGTTCATTCTTTAGCCATCAGCATCCAATCCGAAGCCAACTGGCCAGCCTGTCACGCATGCGCACACGAGTCGAACCTCAATACAAGGTTCGTCGAACTTTCCACTAAAAGTGCGAAAAAGTTGAACCTCGTCGAACTCGAACCTCGGCAGGTTCGCGACACCCCTAATAGCCTCGAGGCATAGCCTCGAGGCTGATGATGGCTTGATAATGTGGATGCTTGGGCTAGCTTGGATGGAACAGCGCGAAACCAAGTAGCCAATAAACTGTAATAAGTAAATAAATAAATAATAAATAAATAAATAAATAAATGACAACTAAAATCAATAAAACGAAAAAAATTTTAAGTTTAGTTTTTTAATTATAATTTGTTTTCTAAAAAAGTATTTTTTTCACTTTATTATTGATTTTTTAAAAAAAATAGTTTTATTTATTTTTAGTTGTCATTTATTTATTTATTTATTTTTTAATTATTAATGTTTATTGGCTATTTCGTTTCTGATGTTTAAAAATTTAAAATGTTCTCATTAACGGCGAAGGAGAAGAAGAGGACGATTTGAGGAAGAAGAAATGTATCTAACTGAATTGTTTTAGTCAGCGCTCACCCCCATTCACACTGGAAGCGGATCCGCGTTCGCGAAGCGGTTGCGAACGCGGTTGTATAAAGATCTAGTACAATTGCACGCGCATTTGATGTCATCAAATACGCGTGCAAATGTACTGAATCCTTATACAACCGCGTTCGCAACCGCTTTGCGGACGCGGATCCGCTTCCAGTGTGAATGAGCGGTAAGCGAGTCTGGGGGGCTATGTTGCGCTTTTTGGACTCCCAGGAGACTAGGGAGAAGGAAGTGACGTCAACAACGCAGCAAATGCAGATTGGATGTTGATTTTGTTTTCTTCTGTCAACATCCAATCTGCGTTTGCTCTAGTCGTTGACGTCACTTCCTTCTTCCAAGCCTCCTGGGAGTCCAAAAAGCGCAAAATAGCACCCCTGTATATCCTAGCTTTACGCTGGTTGGGTTTTCGTTTGTTTTCATTTTCATGTTAATTGCTCCGGATAAGTCACCTTTTGAGTTTTGACTGTTTAAGCAATTAAGTGTTCTTTGGCGTCATGTTCATTTTGTTTTTGCCCCTCCCCCCCTGTAATGCCCTCACGGGCGCTGTGGGGTTATTTCAATAAATAAATAAATAAAAAATCCGCGCTGTTCCATCCAAATTGATGATGGCAGCAATGCAAGGCAGTGACAAAGGTTAGTGTTTTTTTTATATATATATATGTAGTACTTCTTCGAAACGGCGGAAAGCAGTGAACAGCGGGAAAGATGGCGGCGCATAAACGAATGCTTCGAGCTTATCAACTGTGCGAAAGTAGACTCGATAGCAAGGGCATCTTCCTCGCACGAACCGCAACCGCCACAACCATCCTCGGCGGTGTGTTTTTCTCCTGAGTTCGATAAAGATGTGTGTGCCGTACCAACGTTTTCTGCTGTGACTGTCACCACAAATCAATGTTTCAGGGGCAGTGAATGCAAATGTTGAGTGTGCAAACAAAGCTGACGTGGAGACCATCATCAAAGTGTGGCTGCGCCACGCTGGAGAGAAACTGAAAAAGCTACAGTCAAAGGTCGGAGATGTTCGACATGATGGTAAGTTTCTCGCATTACCTGTTTTTATTATTAATGCTTATGGAATTGATTTTTCTTTTTTTCTAGATCCCGCTGACTATTCGGACTAGTGCTGGCCAAGATGCGAAGCCAGACTGCGAGTCTGGCGCAGACATTGAAAAAAATCATGTATAACATTTGCTCTCCAATAAAGTATTTCTCGAACAGTTACCTTTGTTTGCAATAATGAATGGCATGATCATGTTCATAGTTACAGGCTAAGAACATAGGGCAAAGAACGACGCAGAGAAGAAAGCAGACAGGATGTCCATAAACCACGTGACCATGACCGCCCTCTCATTCTAGGCGCCCCCATGACCGCCCGAGCTCTCCTCGCCGCGGTATGATCAAAACCGCTCACGCAACTCGGTAACCCGAACGCTATTCGCGCTCTCGCCCCCGCCCCGTTGACCTTTCACCCTGCACGACGGTGACCACGGCGAGTTCGTCCGTAAAGGGCTGTTTATACTCCGTCGTAACGTCAACGAGCGCTCGTTCACGCTCGCTGACGCTGTCTGCGAATGGGGTGTCTATACTCCAACGTCAAGTTGAACGCGGCGCCGCGCTGAGCAGCTCGACGCGCGACGTCGTAGCTTGCGACGGACTTGGACATGCTCTACGTTCGACGTTGGACCGGTTGGACGTCGGCGCCGCCGACGCAAGCTATCCCAGAAGCCCTCGCGCGAATGCCTCATTCGGGAATCCGGTTGGCGGGGTCGTCGGGGCCGGTCAGAGTGTGCGAGATGCTGGTTTCTGGGATCTGAACCTGCTGTTCTTGCCGTGTGTCGTGTGCTGTTGTCGTGCTCCCGTGTTGGTGTGCGTATTTAACGTTCGTGCGCTTGACTGGGCGATTGTGTGCGTGGACGTGGACCGCTCCGAGGATGCGCTACCCTCGATTCTCGATAGGCCTACCGACCTAACGAACCGGTGTTGGTGGGCCGTGCATGGTGTTGGGGTGCCGGCAAAAGCTAAAAGCTCGATGACGCGCCAGAGGTAGGGTTAATCAGAATTAAGGATCACCTAATGTGTGTGCTATTTATAATCATGTGCCAGTCGCACTCACCGGCAGCCGTTCCCGATAGAAAAAGCGTCGTCGAATGTACGGGAACGGCGGTCACGGAAACCTCTGAACTATTTAGCCGGCCACAAATTTTCAATTGGGCTGTCCCAGCTTGTAAATGGTCTCAGCTTGTAAACGATAGTAGCGATGCGCGATGACAATTGGACTGAATCCTGTATTGTTTGTATAGGCTTTGTAAAGTGCGTTACAATTTCGATCGCGCACATTGCGTAATTTAGGCATCGTCCGCTCTCTTCGGTGTCCGTTTCTTAAGTCAGCGTGAAAGTCTACTATGATGATAACAAACCGGCTACCTATCAGAAAGAGGTTTCTGTGGATTATCGAGTGCATAGATTTTATTGAAGCGTTCCGGCGAGATCGCCGGAGTCGCTTGGCACGGTTCCGGCGAACCTGCAAGCAGCTAAATTCGAAGGTTATCGGGCTTCTTTTTTTTTTTTTCGTTGACATTTGTGTGGCAATTAGGAGAAAATAAATGCTGGTTTGCACTCGTTATCACCATCATTTGCTTGTTTTTGAACTCCTAAACGCTACCCCGAATGGTTGTATTGAAGCGTGACATGACAACATGAAGACGAACAACACTGACCGATTGCCTCTAGGCTAGATGGCGCAAGCTACCGCCCATAGATAACCCGTAGAGACGATGCGGTTGCCACGGAGACGCGCATGCGTAAACTGGGGCAGTTCGTCGGGGCGCGCTGGACCAGCGTTGCAATAAAACTTTGGTTGGGGCTAGTTGGTTCATATCGATTAAAAGGTTAAAAGGCGCGAACAAACAGGACGAAAAAGACACACGTACGACACGGACAGGCGCCAAACTGATTTATTGAAACGCGAATCATCGTCAAACTCGATCCCAATCGCCTAACCACATGCAACTGATAAATAATTTTATCGCTCATTACACACATCCTTCAAGAAACACAATTTCTTTGGTTAACAGATAAAGAGATGGCATGCTTACGCATCTGTCGGCCGCTTTGTGTATACAGAAAGCTTCGATTAGTTCTCTTTCCATTTTTTCATTCCCTTTCTTGATAAATCTTGTGCGCTCAAACAAAGGTTCGCACCCACATCGTTTGCAGTGCTCCGCAAGATGCCCACCTGAATTATTGCGTACGGCAAGCTTGTGTTCGCGCGCTCTTTCATTAAAGCATCGGCCAGTCTGACCGATGTAAACTTGGCCGCAACTAAAAGGAATCTCATAATTAACCACCTTAGTCACGCATTCGGTGTATCTTGTTGCATGTTTTTTTGAGCACACTACAAACTTTCGTTTTGTCAGCGCGGAGCATATCTTTGAAAGTTTTCACGGGGTTAACCCTGTGTCTTACAGCCATCTTTTTTAAATTGTGGGACACTTTGTGCAAATAAGGTATCACCTGCACTGGCATCTTGTCTGTCTTTTCACGACTTTTGTCAACACCCTCCCTTTTAATCTTCTGTAGGAGCCTTTCACACACACTGGTCACTAAGCTCTTCGGGTAACCGGCCCTCGTCAGGCGTGCAACCTGCTGATCAAAGCTGACCGGTATATGCTGGCAGCTTTTTGTAATGGCTGCGTGAAGGCAGGTGTTTGCAATCCCCCGTTTTACGAGCTTTGAGTGGGCACTGCTAAAAGAAAGGAGGCCTTTCTTAGTTCGTGGATTATAACTCCAGCACAAATGATCCTTATTAAAAAAGAGCTTTAAGTCTAGAAACTGAATCTAGAAACTGAATACCAGCGTTGGTCTGCGCTGGACTGTAAACACCATCGTTCGGGCGCTTCTTGGCGCAACGTAGTGGCCGACGAACGTCGGTCTGCGCCGGCGCGCGTTGCGTTCATCGACGTTCCAGCGGGTCGCAGTCAAAATGAACAGCTTCCAACATCTCTTGATAACAATCACTCTCATCGCTGCTGCTCTCCTCCGCTACGGTATCCGTGAAGAAAACGCCGCAGCTGCGTATACGCGCCGCCAGCCTTATCTGCATAGTTCAAGGTCTTGTGGCGGATTACGGAGCGCTATCTGGGTGCTTAGCCGGCTCCGGAAACGGTCTACTACAATTCCCCAATAGGAAATTGTAGTAGACCGTTTCTCTCCTCCGCTATGATATCCCTGAAGAAAACGCCGCAGCTGCGCATGCGCGCCGCCAGCCTTATCTGCATAGTTCAAGGTCTTGTGGCGGATTACGGAGCGCTATCCGGGTGCTTAGCGGGCTGCGGAAACGGTCTACTACAATTCCCCAATGTCGAACACTTTGACAGGGCGAATGATGCCGCAGACGTATTCATGACAGACCGCATGCTCGAAACGTGGAAGGTAAACGAGGAAGCTGAAGGTCGAAACGCCAAGAGAGCCAAGTCTGTGGATGCGTGCGAGGAGACACCGCGCTGGAGGTTAGCTACGTTGCCAGCCTTCAGCTTTGCCCAGATCCGCCCCTCGAGGGACCCGCATATGAATCGATTTATCCACCTAACTATCGCGCCATTTTCAAAACAAATTTAGCAGTATTATAGGAGCATACGATGGGTCCTAGCAGTACAGTTATCTCATATTTTATTTTTGGCTTGTCATAACCCCTTTTTACAAATTTTGCCTGACACAATTAGTAATTTGCTGACTTCAATATTACTGTAATGCAGTAATTTTGTGTGCAGACTGCCTACGCCGTCTGCACATAAATTGAAATGCAATCTCTTTTTTATTTTAGCCGAAAGGCATGTTATATTACGTGTGCAAATTGCCCGACATATAGGTGGACACGTCATCTACGTTTTATAAACAATATCCCCGTCACGGCAAAAGGCTGGGAGGCAGGATTCTACACATGCGAAAGAAATCCAGGGAACACGACCAGCCGCAAACCAGTTGGTGGGAACTGTATTTTTTTTTTATCGAATCAAACAGACATTGGAAGCCGTGTCATATATGAATGCCTCTTCAGTCTAGAATTCATGTCAGACATCGTTCCAACACAATTGCAGAAGTGTGAGTTGGGCGAGTTGGTATGACGACGCACTGCGTGAATTTCGTTCTCTTCTTCCTTTCGTGTATAAATTCAGTTACGAGTCAGCGCAATTGCGTGTTGCTCATGTTCCTTCTCTCTTTCCTTGTCGTTTTGTGCGCTGTTCTGTTCACTGTTTCAATATAACTTCCTCCAATCACCTCTTGAAGGATATGGAACATCCACTTACCCAGGGTACCCAGGTTACTGTGTGCCGGCGGTGCATATGTTGGCAATATCCACACTTCAGTTGGGGAGTACTGGCACCGAGCAACGGAGCTTCCACAAGGTAGCATATATGCACTCAAAGTCCTCTTGGCACCACCACGCCTCACAATTCGAAACTCGTCTCTTTTTGTCAGAGCCGCCATGGCGACCTAAATAAACAGAGACGATGAAGCTCTAATACCCCGATATGTACCCAATATAAATTATTTTGTACAAGTCAAGATTAAATTGACCACAAACAAAAAAAACAAACAAAAAAAACACCGATATATGACAGTCGCCGAGACCGCCACCATGCTACGCTACGCACCGCTAATACTTCCAGCCCAACGATGCGAGCGCGCCGGCGATCAAGGCGCCAAAAATCTGGTCACGTAAGATTACGTGCCTAAAGTTTCGGAAACCGTTACACTAAAAAGCTGAACGAACTCACTTTCCCTGTTCTTATGCCTTTGTTCATGGACCCATTTCTCTTTGTCTCTCTCACTTTCCTCCCTCTCTCTCGAGGGGGCTGTTTTTGTAAACAACCTTGTAAAGGTTACAAGTTGCTGCGA
Organism: Ixodes persulcatus; assembly: GCA_013358835.2. Taxonomy (NCBI): domain Eukaryota; kingdom Metazoa; phylum Arthropoda; class Arachnida; order Ixodida; family Ixodidae; genus Ixodes; species Ixodes persulcatus. The sequence continues at coordinate 37,148 of JABSTQ010002487.1, read as the reverse complement.
ATGGTTACATATTAGAGGTTAGAATGTCCGAGCCGCAGGGTAACCACTAAATTTGAGCACGAACGACAAAATTGGCTGTTTTAACCTCTAAAAAAAATGAAAAAGCGTTTACAACTCCCTGTAACGCCGACTTAGAGCGCAGCTCTTGAGGAGGAGAAGGGGAGGGTACTGAGGGGAGGGTATGCCCCTTCTCCTCATCCGTAGCCTCTCCTCCTCCATTTCTCCTCCTTTCACGCGCGAAACGCGCGTCCTCACGCGACGTTTCGGCGCGAAACGTCACCGCACCGAAACGTCGCGAGTGACGTTTCGGCACCGTCCCATAATGCATCGCGCGGTTCCTCCGACGGCGCGACGCCGCTCAAGCCGGAAACGGGCGCCTAAGAACTGTAGTAATGTTTGGAGGTGGGCTAGTCGGTGGTGCATTGTGAACATATAAATAAAACAGCGCAAACGAACACATGGACAAGTATAAGCAGGGACACAGACACAGTGAACTCTGAAGAATTGATAGATCATCTAAGAAATTACAACCCTGGAACATGTGATCTGGTTTCGATTGACGTGGTATACCTTTTCTCCTCTATTCCTCATGGGGGTCTCATTCAAGCGGTTCAACTTTACTGGTATTTCAGTGGAAAAGTTTTTGGATCTTCTCCGCTTTTACTTTAATTCAACTTTTATTGCTTTTGAGGGCAACACGTTTCTGCACAAATCCGGAATCTGCATTGGGTCTAGTGTTGCTCCAAAATTAAATGATATCTACCTAGCAGGTTATGATTGTGCTATTGCAGAAAGGTTAGATGATCGTTTTTTTTTTTTTTAAATCTTCAGGTATGTTGATGTTTACCTGGCTGTGTTTAAACCTAAGCAGGGCTCAAGAAGTTCTGTCTTGGTCTCAGAGTTATTAGATACCTTTCGGGAGTGCTCTGGAGGTCTGCGGTTCACGAATGAGGTTCCAACTAAAAAAGCTTTGCCATTTTTAGATCTAAACATTCGTCTTGAAACGAGTCACCTGTGCTGGGCTTATGAGCCTAGAACAAAAAAGTCGCGCCTTAGCTATGAATCTACGCAATCAAAAGTTGTAAAAAGAGCTATTGCAAAATCATGTTTGAGAGCTTCTTTATTGAAATCCTCTGTTCACAGAAGTTTCAACAGCTTTCTGCTTCAAGTCGATAGGTTAACAAAAGCGGGTTTCCCGAAACTTGTCAGAGTGGGGGTAGCGGAGTCACTTTTAAAATTATTCAGGAATCCCCTTAGCATAGTTGACAACGTTAGACAAAAAAAAACTGCTTCTCGACCGGTGGTAATACCATATTTGCACAGCTTCTCCCACAGGATTAAAAAAGTGGCTGTTAAATACGAAGTCCCATAGTCTTTTCAGCACCTTCTAAATTATCTCGATTGTGTGCTTCCATAAAGAGAGCAGGACTTCAACGTGTAGGGTGTGGGATAAACCATCGCATTACATATGTAGCTTGTGCTGTGGAGGTCGTTTATAAAATATCCTTTTCCTGTGGTAAAGTGTATATTGGGCAGACGGGAAGATGTATTAATGTTAGAGCTCGGGAGCTTTCTCTGTTTTTGAGGTCTTCCCCCTCGGGTCACCTATCCGTTCCTTGCGATAGGTGTGGCTGTTCACCTCGATTAGGTGACATTGGAAATGTGGCTAAACATTCACAAAAATGGCAAGGGAAATTCATGAATCGTTTTACATTCGACAACACGGTCCCGATTTCTGCGTAAGTTCAGAGTCAGTTACGTTATCTAGTGAAGAGTTCGAGTTTGTTCGGAGTTTGGGCACGTTTGTTTAATGCTTTCTTTCTGCTTCCGTGGGAGTGATCCTATACGCCTCGCAAGTGGGCTCATTTTCGTCTTCTGCGCATGAGAAAGGAAGTAGCGGTGACATCAGAACGCCGAGCCCTGATTGGCTGATCGCGACCCCAGCCCCCTATCTGAGCGTCGTCTGCTCCTTTGCAACGTCGTCTGCTCGCAACGTTGTCTGCGTCTGTCTTACCTTTCCTGCGATTTTCGGAAGTGCAGGTCTTTGCGAGAGACCTCGACTTCGCCTTTCAGAGAGGGCAGACGAAATAAATCGAGCGGTACGTTGTTTTTGACAACTAGCAGACGCGCATTAAGGAGAGAAGTCAAAGGACTCACTGACGAGGTGTCCCGAGGCGCCGAGGTTTGTTTCCTAAGAACCGAGAGTGAGCGTGTTCGTGTCCGCAAGTTCCCTCCCAAATACATTTTCCCACGTTTCGTGTGCGGCGAGATTCCTCACTCTTTAACGGCGTCGGCGGGTTGGCGCAGTTAACGTCGTCTGCTTTACGTCTGCTAGTCAAAGCGATGGCTGCTTTACCTTTCCTGTGTCTGTCGGAGATTCACCGCTTTTTCACCGGCGAGAGTCACCGCTGCCTCGGAAAACAAGGTGATGAGAAGAGGAAGAGATTGAAGAGTTCACAAGGGTCGCGCGGGCATATTCCATTCAGCACGCCAGCAGGTCGTGGGCAGACGGTCTTGGCCAAGGAGCGTCGGAGCACCGCTGTGCCTGCTAGGCCTATCTGCCGAGCTCGCTTAGTCGGGGTCGGTGGAATCGTGGCCGTTGGAGCATTTCCCGGGTGTTTATGGTTCCAGCGTTCTTGTTCGTCGTGGTTTATTTCAAGTACTTTTTACTTTTTTTCTTGCTGCTTGCAGTCGGGACGCGGGAGAAGAGCACGTACAAAAATAAACGTCCGTTGATCGTCGCGACCCAGTAACTGAGCGACGCTGTCGGCCATGCTGAGTTGATCGTCGTAGGATTCCATCGTAACCTGAGCAAAACTTACGATAATTTCGTTTCGTGAATACGAATTTGTTCTCACGTTTTGTCTTACGCACTCTTTCGGCGTAAGATGGTTTTGTGAATCTGGCCTCTGCACTTCCGCAAGTCGCAGGAAAGGTAAGACAGACGCAGACGACGTTGCAAAGGAGCAGACGACGCTCAGATAGAGGGGGCGCGATCAGCCAATCAGGGCTCGGCGTTCTGACGTCACCGCTACCCCCTGCGCAAGAAGCAGACGAACTTGCCCTCCGCATAGTTTGCATGCAGTCTAAAAACAGTGCCCACACACCGCGAGGCCACGTGCGAGACTAGGTACGTACAGAGCATTAGGGCTCGCGCTGTAGTTTCGGCTTTGCTCAGACCTGAGGTGGAACGATGTACATACTTCGTCTGACCTTAGCATGGACTATTGTTAGCCGCGCATGCTAAAAGCGCGAGCTATTCGCTTTGGATGAAGCCTCGGCGGCTGCACGAGCGCTCGTGCAGCGAGTGCTCCAGTCAAGGTAGACAAGGCAACCCACTCGCGCTTGCACAGCCTTCGCAGTTAGTCCATGCTAAGGTGAGACGAAGTATAGTTATATATTTCTCTACTATTTACTTTCCTTTTTCATTTGTTTTTTGTAATGGTATACTTTCTGTTAGAAATACTTTTTTTTTTTTGGATGGCACATGACAGTCAAGATGTCCTACATGTTGGATTCTTCTTTTTTTATTTCTTTGTCTTCTTACGTTAATGTGTTTTAAGACGACGAAAAAGAGATTAAGTTGTGAGTCAGCGCTGTGTCGGTGTCCCTTCTTCTACTTGTCCTTAAAAAATTGGGTTGTGTGTATGTTTATACAGCCTTGAACTTGGTCTGCCTCGACGGGCGACGAGTCTCCCAGCTGTGGATTAGCAATTTAGCCAGTGCAGTACAACCGCTAGCCTGGGGTCTTTAACGTGCATCACGCAGTAGTGATACACGACCGCACGCCGGTACGATGCTTATCCAGATCGAAACGGGCAGGGTTGGGGTTTGAACCCAGGATCTCGGGTTCTGCAGCGCGAGCTTTCGCTCCACGTGCTCCGAGCTGGTGTGCGCAACAAATACAGACAGCCGACATATCGGCTGTTTTCCTTTCAGACAATGAGCAATCTGCCCGTTACATCATTCTACGCTAACACTTCACATGCACCATTTCTGCAGACATCTTTCGATTAAGTCCCACTGCTCCTTGTCCTCTGGAAATCTTTTCGCCGCAACACTGAGAGTCCACCTCAACTTGGCCGCAAAATACCACCATGTTCGCTTGGCTCGAATGTCGCACTCGAGATACGCAGTTCGGGATCGCCAAATCGCGTGTAGTCTGAGCACCACTAAAACACGCCGCACAGTTGAAGAGTGCTCCTCGCTCTCAAGATACAACCATTTGAACACGTTCCAGTCAATTTCAAACTCTACAGTGAAGAGGCACTTCAGTTCCGCCCCAAAAAAGGTAAGCGTTGCTACACTCCACGAACACGTGATGCAAGGTTTCAGTCGCCCCGCACAAAGCACAGTTTAGTGACCACGGCACAAAGAATCCTTTCTTATCAAGCCACACTTTCCCAGGGAGCACTTCAACGTGAAAACGAACAAAGAAATCTTTGCTGCTTGTATGCACAGGCAGCTTTCTCGGCTGCTTGAAGGCATCGGATGAGTTGGGAGCGTTGACACACTGTCGGTATAACAGCACTGGTAAAACTGCTGAGACAGTGTCCCAGTAAAGTGCCTTCCGTTTCACCGTCAAAAGATGCTCCCAAGAGAAGTGAACCAAGAAGAACCTGATTGAGTCGGCAACTTTCTTGTAATAGTTGAGATGCCTCGACGTGGTCGTCCGACTCGTGGTGCTCACCATCTATTGTTGCAGGTTTCCGTATCCTAAGCAGTGGAATGCGGTCGTTAAGATTGGATCTCTTTGACCTCTAAAGAATAGAAAACGCTCCACATAAAGTTTGAGGGTCACATTCACGAGCCCGAAGCCACCGCTTTCCAGACTCCAAAACATCCTTCGATCGATCCTTCGCATCGTTTCCATTCGCGATTGCCAAATGAACGTGGCCCAATGCCTGTGGATGGCGTTACTGTGCCTGCGCCGCAACAATCTACTTGCGCCAGGATCGCAGGGTATGACACTGCGTTGCAGACATAGCTTCTGGAGAACATTGACAAGCGTCTTGCTGTCCAAGAAGAAAGCTTTGCTGGGATGGTCGTCAGTTTCTGTTTCCATTGCTGTGACGTGGGTGCTGACAGATTTATAGGCACGCCGAGGTACTTCTCCACGCCTGTAGACCACTTAGCACCCAGGAACTCCGATGGCTTTGTGGCCCACTCTCCGAGCCAGCTCCCTTTTGACTTGCTCTTATTGATTCTTGCCCCGGAACACCTAGCGTAGCTTTCGAGTTCATCCAAGACTGTTTCGATTTGTCGCTTTGAAGAGCATACAAAGGAAACATCATCTGCGTACGCCAGTAGTTTCACCGATGCTCCTTCCAGCTTGAGACCGGAAATGGACTGCTTGCGCTGCACCTTGAGGCACAATGGCTCCAGCTGTAGAGCGAACAAAATTGGTGACATGGGGCAGCCTTGTCGGACAGAACGCTGAACCAAAACTGGCTTTCCTTTCTTCCCATTTATTAAAAGCCGCGTGGTGATGCTTTTGTTGCACAGCGCTATCGAATCTCTCATCACATCGCCCACCCCACATCGCTCCAAGACCATCATGAGAAACTCGTGGGACACTCGATCAAATGCTTGACTGAGCTCTGTCTGCAGCACCGCTAATGGTTGATGACCTTCAGCTGTCGCTTCGCAGGCAAAACGCATGACGTGAAGGTTGCGATAAATGGACCGTCCTTTCAATCCGTAGGTTTGGTGCTCTCCGATGACGTTTTTCAGTTCAATGTCCAAACGCCGTGCCAATATTTTCGCCATTATCTTGTAGTCTGTGCTCAACAGATTTATAGGACGGAAGTTTGTGACTTCGGGAGTTTTGCCGTGGGTTTGTGCTTTTGGAATCAAAACAGTGAAGCTCTCTTTCATCGTTAGTGGAAGTAGCTGTCTTTCTTGTATGTCTTGAAACACTGTCAGCAGATGGGGCAGAGGAGGATTATAATCATCTTATAAAACTCGGAGCCTATTCCGTCCGATCCTGGGGCCTTGTTTGCTGGCAGATTCTTGATTGCCCAGTTGATTTCTGCTGTACTGATCGGTTGATCCATGCGGTCCTTATGTTCCTGTGACACTTGCGGCAGATCGTCGAGAAAACCATCGGTGATGCCATTATCAATGTCTTCTCTTCGAAATAACTCACTGTAGACGGCTTCAAACATTTCTTCAACTTCTGTTTGCCCTTCCGCTATGGCATCACCTTTTCTTACTTTCAGAATCGTATTCTTTTCCCCTCTTGTTTTTCCCAACGTTGCAAAATGTTTTGTCGGCACTTCGTTTAACATCCGGGTGCGGCTTCGGACTGCAGCACCAGTTAGCTTTTCTTCCAGTATCTTGAGAGGTTGTGTTTTACATTCTTTTATGTCTTCCAGAAAAACTCCGGGGCTTTGTTCTTCTTCGACAATTAGTATCTTGAGGAACTGGACCAACGCCCTTTTCTCTCGCGTGCGCTCGAGCTGTCGTTTCTGCGAAAAGTCGGTTGCGAGTTTCTTCAGCTCCATTTTGAAGTTCTCCCACACGCAGGCATCTAGCGGAGTTTCATTGCTAAGCACCTGAATCTTTTCTTTCACAATCGAAGCCAATTTTTCGGCTTCTAAAATGCTCATCTTCATCTTCCAGCTTCCATCATGTGCCTTGCTGCGAGCTTTCGCTCCAGGTTTGAGAAAAAAGGAAACGAGAGCATGATCAGAGAACGAGGCTGCCTCAGCCATGTACTCCTCCACTTGAGTCAGCATTTCGCTTGACAAATAAAGTCTGTCAAGGCGGGCGTGAGATGTTCCCTGCCAATGCGTGAAACGAGGAGAAAAGTCCTTCAGCGGGCTTGTGACGTCGACAAGGTCAAACTGCTCTAACACGCTTTCCAGCTTAGTAGCACTCGAATCGCTTGTCGTAGCGTGGTTAGAGCGGTCACGGTTAGATAACACGCAGTTAAAGTCCCCGCCTAGAATGACTTTTTCAGGCGTGTCCAAGATTCGTATCAAAGACTTGAAGAAAAGAAGGCGATCAGAAGCATCATTCGGTGCATAAACCGACACTAGACGCACTAGTTCCTTTTTAATAAGGCAGTCAACTCTGCTGACGCGACCGTCTGCGCTGAGCTCACAATCAACAACGGAAAAACACTATTTCTTTTTGACAAGCACCGCCGTTCCTCCAGACGCGTTGCCAAGAGTCAATGTGTGGAGGCACCAAAACACGTGCCTAAAGTACTGTACGAAGTCTTTTGCCTGCTCATGCGTGGAAATTCTTGTCTCCTGAATGAAAGCAATATCTATGTGTTTTTCTAGCAGCAGACCGTGCAGCCATTGCTTACGTTTCCTCGCAACAGTATATAGCGTTAAAGGTTGCAATATTCAATGAATTAGATTTTTTAACCATTCAATAAAGTGTTGGAGTTGGGATGGCTTACACGTTTGGCAGAACGTCGTCAATCTTCGAAGGCCATTTCCTCAAGTGCTGAAGCACCCCCCTCTGTCAACCGTGGTTGGCCTTGAGGTTCGGTGTCTTTCTTCCAACGCTTGTGGGTCACAAGAGTAAATCGTTGATCAGCCGCAGTCATCCGCGCTGCAGTTTTTTCCGTTGATCGCTCCCCCCTCCTTTTGACTGGCGCTTCCGCTCCGGTGACTTCTTGATCCGGGTTACCATCTGCCTCGCTGGCCTTTCTGTTTTCCTCCCCCTTTCTTTCGACCAGTTCTGCCTTGACTTGTCCTTTTTGCGAGTTCTCTCCCATCTTCGGTGACGGCATCTCTGTCACCTTGACTTCTGCGACGCTGCTTGCTGGCGGTGCTTAATTCGCTGCTCGGACGACGTCAGATGACAATTCAGACGCCTTCCCCGTCGAAGTCCCGACAATGGTCTCCTCCATTTCATCTTAGTCCATCAAGTTATCGACGTCCTGTGGTTCGGTTGGAGACCTCGTTTTTGCCGCGCACGTCTGGATGCAGTTGTCATTCTCATGTCCATAAGTGCGGCACGTACTGCACCACGGGGTGCGACACTGCTTGCGCCTGTGTCCTACCTTCTTGCACCGTAAGCACTGAGGTGGGCGGCCTGGAACGGACACCAACGCTAGCATTTCGAGGATGTTGATCTGATGCGGGATAGCGTCCACTGTGATACCTTCCTTGAGCACCATTGTGACTGTTCGCGTTGTTGTCTCCACATTCTCAAAGCCTGGTTGCCTCCACTTCTCGCGCACGATTAATTTCACTTTCCCGTGGGACTCGAACGTCTTTTGCACAGCTTCGTCGGGAACGCAGACGGGAGCCCAGTGAATATTGAATGATTTCTCACTCACATTCAGATCGATGACCAGGCAGGTCCTTGCCCTTGACGTCACGAGCACTGCCGCATGTAGCAGCTTCTCCTTCGCTGCCACGTTGTGCAGGATGAGCATCCAAACGTGATTGTACTGGAAGGCACCGAAGCCGGCCACGTCATTCATGTCAACGACGTCCTTCAAAACGTCGCGAAAGTCGTCGATGCGATACGGTCTCGCTGATGGGTCACCGTGTAGGAAGACTGAATTAAAAGAATATCGACCTGTTGGCAGCGTAGGCAGGGATAATACGGTAGTCCTGGGGAGCCTTCCGAAATACCTGTTGATACCCGGCTAGGGTTAGCCGTAGAACGCGCTCCGCTGGAGCTCATGATTCCTTGACCGTTCGCCTCGGCGTTCGAGAAAAGAATCCCATCGATCCCTCTCTACTTGTCCTTGCGTTCGTTTGCGCTGTTTGGTTTATATGTTTACAAGGTGCCTAAGAGCTGCGCTCTAAAACGTTACAATAAAGAACCGTTTAAACCTCTAAATTAAAGGATACATCCGTTTATATGTATACCTGTAGAGGTTACACCATTAAGAGTGTAGTGCGAGAGCTGTCGCCATGTCCGTCTTGGTCATGGTAGCTGCGTAAAACAGCTGATCGCAAGGAAGTCGGCACAACCGTGCAGAGTCGTTCTGTGTCGCCGTCGCTTCGTACGTGTACGAGGGTGCCTTTGCCGAGTCTGCAAGGGCCGGGGACACGTGCGATGTTGCTGGCTAGGGCTTGTCGATCTCGCCGCCGTATGACTGGGACAAGTGTAGGATCGCTGAGCCGTGAGTCTTCTTCTAAGAGCACGTAGACCAGGGCTAAGCAGTATCGCGATACAAAGGTATCGCGATAGTATTTTAGAGATACTTTCGAGTATCTGAATCTCTGTATCGCGAGATACATTCGAAAAATATATTTGTATCTCAAAAGTGAAATGCATTTAAGATGTATCGCTTTGTATCGCTATACTTTGCCAGACTTAGGTATATCGTTACATTTGCTGTCCTTTTTAAGATAAATTTAAAAGAAAAAATATCTGTTTGGTGCAAGTTTTTTTGTAACTTATAAATTATAATATGACCCTGCCCTATAACATGATCCGTCTTAGTCACCAACATTAAAAAAAAAAAAAAAAAAAAACCTGTGGTTTAAGAAAGGTTACGGGCAAGAATAACAAAATCAGCTCCTCTCACAAAGCCCTCCACACTGTCCAATTTAGCAGAGAGAACGCTCTAAAGGAGTTGAGTGAAGAAAAAGTACGATCTTGTTGTCAAATCTTCCCACACTATGGGTGAATCAAAAGTTATAATACGACAGTTTGAGATGCGCCCTCGCGGCAAAAAAAAAAAAGTAGAAGAATCTGGAGTTGGGGAAGTTGGTACATCTTAGATTCGAAAAGCGCCAGAGAACAAGGACAACAGAAGAAATAGACGAAACGGTGCGCTACTTTCAACTGAATTTTTATTCGGAAAAACAAACATATATATACACACCCAAGCAATTGGTTGCTTGGGTGTGTATATATATGTTTGTTTTTCCGAAAAAAATTCAGTTGAAAGTAGCGCACTGTTTCGTCTATTCCTTCTGTTGTCCTTGTTCTCTGGCGCTTTTCGAATCTAAGCAAAAAAAAAAAAAAGGGGTTTCATTTCGGGCAGACGCCTTTTGCCCAGCATGGTACGCAGTCCTTACCGTTCTATAACTATGTGGTTCAACGGGGGTGGCATGCCTTTTTTTTTAGCGGCATTAATGGTAAATGAAGAGTTCGAGGGAAGGGGAACAGCATAAAATGGCACAAAAAAGGAGCAGAAGTATAAATTACCCCTCGCATTTGCCAGGCACTACACCCTCCTCACCTAAGACCCGGCACGTATTCAGGGGGGAGGCCCATGGGGCCCGGGCCCCCCCCCCCGAAATCTTCCATTTTGCTGGGACCTCCTCTCCCCCCTCCCCCTCATACAGCATTTTGTCATGGGCGGGCCCCCCCCCCCGAAACAAAATCCTGGCTACGTGCCTGCCTAGGACCATTCGGGAACAAATGCATTTTCATAAGTATCTGTATCTGTATTCGGGAATACTTTTTCCCGCTTTTGCAGAAGTATCTCAGGGATATCCCGTACTGTAAAAGACACATGTATCTCAGTATCTGTATTTTGGGCCTTAAAACACATGTACAGTCAGCACGGAATGAAACCCGAACGCCGGAACGCGTGGCCATCGACACAGGCTGCTCCACCTGGAGGGCCCCTGAGAACTAATGAAAATGCGCCGGGGTGCGAGGGTGCGGGTCCTACTAAGATGTGCTCGACCCTCGCACAACGCGTCTGGGACTTCCGCGTTTCCTCGGTGGCGCGCTGTAAGCGCCGTCACTCGGGCTGCTTTTGTGTCGCCGCACTGTCGCCCGGTCGACACCGGGCGGCCGCTTAACCTGGCTATAGCTCTTTGCGATAGGCCCTGCTCAGACAGGGTGATGCATTTATTCCGCTCCGGAATTGATACGCCTGGCATATCGGTGGTTACTAAAGAGAGCGTGAGCGAGCAATTCCTCGCTTTTTATAAGCATCGACTGATAACCTCGCACGAAAACATGCGCATTGCTTATAAAAACCGAGCCATCCGCGTCGATCTGGTACAGCATTTTTTTTTTCATAAAGAGTATGGTTGTGCCAATAAACGAATTTTATTTTGCGTCTATGACGTTTCACTATTTTCTCAGAAACCGCGTATGCCACATTGTTCACCGGAGCCTAAGCGTGGTTCCGGCGACACGTCATCAAGCGCTACGGGTCTTTTGTGGACGAAATGTTTCAATTTTCATTTCGCTCTTGCAATACACAAAGCGATAATTAATGACAGGGCTGAAGAGATATTGCTGGGCATCCGATACACAAAGCGATAAATAATGAGTGCGCTGGACAGATAGGACGAGAATCTGCACAGAGTGACGTATTGTTCAACGCTGAAGTGTTTGCTGAGTGCGCGAGTTAGTAGACCTGCCTTATGGCATGCGCAGCGAGGCATACGAGCCTGAAGAACTTGAGAGGTTAATGGACGAGCTCTGGGGGTGGACGAATGGATGTGCTCATATATTATGTACTAAATATCTGTAGTATATAGCAACCTTCAGTTGGGTGTCAGCACCAGTCATGTGTCCCAACTTGTTCTTCTGTCTCGTTATGTCGCGCTGTTTTGCTAGAAGTACTGCTAATTATAAAATTACGTTGCGTATAACAAACAATAAAAACTGCGCACGACAGGAGGAGAAGACATCATGAGAGTGCTCCACAGGCGAGCGCGCAAGCAGCTTGCTGCTGCTCCCAGCACCGACCTTCTCGCGCCGCGTGGGAGCCGCAAGTATCGACCGGGCGACAGTGCGGCGACACAAAAGAACCCCGAGTGACGGCGCTTATCAACGCGCCACCGGCGAAACGCGGAAGTTCCAGACGCGCCACGCGAAGGTCGAGCACATCTTTGTAGGACACGCAGCCTCGCACCCCGGCGCATTTTTTATTATTTTCAGGGGCCCTCCAGATGGAGCAGCCTGTGTCGATGGCCACGCGTTCAGGCGTTCGGGTTTCATTCCGTGCTGACTTACCTCAGTATTTGTATTCCCGAATACTTTGTGGAGTATCTCTGTCTAGATCTGATTCCGTTTTAACATGGCGACGAGGAAAACGAAAAAAAAACAAATCTCACACCGAGCACGGCTGCAACGGACGGCGACAACGAAAAATCGTCGGACGGACCACCCACCTATGTCACGACAACGGGCCCGATTCCACGCAAAACCACGGAGAATCAAGTGGATGCAATAACCACCGATACAGCCCTGGCATCGGCCCCCGAGACGATCGCACGACTCCTCGAACGGCAGGTCGATCCGCCCAACGTTACCCCGATGCACGTAACCAAGGCACCGAATCTAACGCCAATGCTGTCGATTTACTCTGGAAAAGAAGCTGAAAGCTTCTTGGAATGGCTCGCTGCCATCCAGTCAATGTGAAATCGCTCAGCCTGGAACGAACCAGCGACGCTGAGTGTAGTGATCTCACGCCTTCGCGGACGAGCCCCCGAATGGCACCGCACGGACGGAACGAGACACGGATTGGGCCGAGTGGACAGCAGCCATCAAAGCGAAATTCGGCAAACCTCTTCTGTTTCACCAATGGGTCTCGAACGTGAACCTCAGAGTACAGCAGCAAAGCGGAACACTTGCCTACTTTATGTACGCCCACCTCACATGAATTAAGTGAGGAAAATATCCACACAATCAAGCGAGCAAAATATGCAGTTGAACCTCTAGCGTACATTATAATAACTCTATGGGTCAACGTTACTAGAACCATTCAGTTGGGAAACTGCCATAAAGCCTGCCCTGAAAAAGTGACACCGATCCGTACTCGAGAGTGAGTGAGTGAGTGAGTGAGTGAACGACTTTATTGAACCAAATTACTAGGCCGCAAGGCCTAGTACCGTGGGTTCGGGATTAGGGGATGGGGAGTATGAGAGGGTTAACTCTTTGTCGTAGTCGGGTTCTCAGCCGCTCTTCAATTTCTTGTGCAAGAGCGATGGCCGCTAGCTGGGTGTCCAGATCCTCGGACACCAGCATGGGCTCCCAGACAGGCGGCCCGTCGTCTTGCTCGGGTTGCAGCTCCCGTAGGGCAGCAGGCAGCAGGTCCCCCGGGCATTCCCAATAGGTGTGCCGCCAGGACCCGTCGCCGCTGCCACACTCCTCGCAGCTCCCGCTGAAGAGGTCCGGCCAGGTTCTCTTCAGGATGTGGGGGTAAGAGTGTTGCGAAGCTGCAACTTCCTCCAGATGGTTTCCTGCTGTCGGGAGAGCCCTTTGTGGGGCCCGGCCAGGGTCTTCCGTTGGAGCCGGAGGCCCCTTAGGAGCTTGCCATAGGTTACGGGGTCTCGGGTGTAGGGTGAGGCCCCGTAACTGTGGTCTCCATTGATCGTGAGGAGGCCTGACTCCCTCGTGGCGCGGTGATGAAGTGCGCGCACCACGAGTGAGTGGGCCATCTTTGCTTGTCGACGTAGCGCACTCGAAAAACTGTCACTCAAGCATCCACACACCCAAAGAGCACACCTTTCACCCAGCGCTCACTAACAACTTTGTATTTCGTGTGTAACTTCGGCTTCTACTTCTACTTCAGTTCTTTGGGTGTGTGGATGCTTGAGTGACAGTTTTTCGAGTGCGCTACGTCGACAAGCATGAATAACCAACTCGCCCAATCTCAAGTTCTTTGGGCCATCTTGTTGCCTGTATGCCCAGAGTGCCCGGGCACCCAGGTCAAACTGTGTGTTGCGTCGTAGCTTGCGGGTCTTCTCTTGTACAGCAGGTGCGCCGCTTGTCTAATTCTTCCCCGACTTATGTAGAATAGAGCCGTTCTGGAGTCAGTTGTGATGGTAGCGATCTTTACACCCTGGAGCTCTGCTTGCATACGCGCCAGGGTCACAGCAGCTTCTTCCGCTTCATCTATGTCCGTTGCCTTGATTGTAGCAACAGTGTCACGTTGGGAGTTATGTACCGCTATTACGTATCTTCCAGGTTCGCCGGGGTAGGGTCCTGCGTCCTCATGGAACACGTGCTATTTCCCAGAGTGCAGCTTGTCGAGTGCTTTTGCTCTGGCAAGTCTTCGTCTTAGGTTGTGTTCTGAGCTCCTATTTTTAGGCAGTGGGACGCACCGCATGCTGCTTGTCCACTCTGTCGGCATTGTGAACTTGATATCCCTCTCCTGGTGTGGGGTTATTTCCATTCGGCGCAAGACTTGTCTCCCAGTGGTAGTCTTGGAGAGCCGAAGAATTTGGGTCTCCCGTTGCGCCTGGACCATCTCCACAAATGCGTTGTGAATGCCGATTTGTCCGAGCGCCTCATTAGACGTGGTCGGTTTGATGCCAAAGGCGGTTTTGAAGGACTTCCGAATGATGGTGTCTATTGCGATTTTGCCGGATGGCTTCAGGTCCATGTACGGAGCGGCGTGCATGATCCTGCTCAGCGTGAAGGCTTGGACAAGCCGGCAGGTGCTATTTCCTTTAAGCCCATAGCTGCGTCTGGAGACTCTCCGGATCAACCGTGCTGTATTCTCCGCCAGTTTCCGAAGCTTTCTGATGGTGTCGCTTTGCTTGTTGCCAGTCGATATTTCCATACCCAAGCACCTTTACCTGGGTAGTCCGTGGTATATCAATTGTTTGTAAGTTGAGGTAGAAATCTATGTCGTTGTTGCTGCTACCGTGCCTTTGAGTTCTGATGAGCAAGGCGGGCTTGTCCGCCGCACATTCGAGATCAATGGCAGCGGCTTCTTCTTTAACCGCGTCGGCTCCTGCCTTGTTGGTGTTGCCCATGTATGGTGACGGGAGCGCGGTTGATATCGTTACATCGTCTGCATAAATTGCGTGACTGAGGCCTCCGATATCTTGCAGTCTTTTCGACATTGGGATCATGGCCAGGTAAAAAAGAAGCGGGGAAATGACTGCCCCTTGCGGGGTTAACTGTTCAATGTTTACTTCAATGTCTTCAGACATTTCGCCTTCCATTTGGATTTGGGCCGTTCTGTCTGATAGAAAGTCTTGGATGTAATTGAAGGTCCTTTCTCCAAGGTTCAATTGGGATACCTGGTGCAAGATGGCCTCGTGTGAGACGCGATCAATTCTTCTTTAGATCCAGGGCCGCAAGAGCCGTCCACCTTTTGGTGTTTTCGCCTTCCTTCTATTGAATGAAAACATCCTGCTTAGAGAGGTGCTTTCGAAACCCGAACATGTGGCTCGTAAATAGTTCCTTCTCCTCCGCAAAGTCTTGGACTCTGGCTTGTATAATGCGCTCCAGCAACTTGCCGACACACGAGGTAAGCGAAATGGGCCTGAGATTTTTCATCTTGAGGAGTTTGCCTAGGCTGACCACCCGTCCCCCGCCGCGACTCGTGGGACTGTCTCGCATCGAGGACTCGTGTCCCGCGTCCCGCAAGGAATACCCAAATCTTCAAAATAAATGTAAACATTTTCGACGGACATCCGTCTGGTTAGGACGGATGTCCGGGCGGGCGGGCGATCACGGTCTGCACTTCAGAGGAGACGCTTCGAAAAGAGATCGAAACAATCAAACAAGACCTGCGGAAGAATGGCTACCCAGCTAGATCTATAAAAAGCACAATCAAGAAACTTCGACGCACCCCTTCAACTCAAGACGCCGCCCCTCCCTCCACCCGCGTGTGTGTACCCTACATCAAGGGCACAAGCGAGGTTCTCGCCCGAGTACTACGACAGTACGGCATAGCGGTATCCCACAAGCCAGTCTCGACCACCGGCGGCCTTCTCCCCCTACCAAAGGATCGCCCCCCGAGGGAGAGGGCTCAGGGACTGGTTTACAAAATTCCCTGCGGTGACTGCCCCGCGTCGTACGTTGGGGAAACGAAAAACTATCCGGAGCGCCTGCGGCGCCACCGCTACGACATCGTGAAGAAGAATGTAGAGGGAAGCGCGCTGGCTGAACACGTCGAGAAGACAAACCACTCCATTGACCTCGACAACACCTCCATCCTCGGAATGGAGAGAAACTGGCGAAGGCGTCTTCTGTTAGAGTCGTGGCATATCCAATGCACACGTGGCAATGTAAACCAGTGGACGGGGACCCTTCCCAGCAGCTACGTTTCGGGGTTAAGAGGGATAATCCGGAAAGCACCCGGGGGTGTTCGGGTTCGTGGGCAGGCCGTTCCGCGGGACAAAAACAGTCACCCGTGACCAAGGGACCGAGTTGGTTCCGAAACGTCGGGATTTTCGCTTTTATTAAAGCTTGGTTAGATTTTCAAGTTGAAGTTTTATAAATCTTCAAAATGTCCCGCATTTCATACTGTCGTAAAATTCACTCAGCAACTCATGGTGCCGCCGAACAACGGGGCACGAGGAAGCGTGGAGGTCACTGGTAATCGTGTGAATCGCAATGGTTCGCCATTTTCTGTCCAAGCATTGCGGGAAGCGACCTTCGTTCTTGCAGGAAAAACGACGCGTATGCTCCGTTGTGCCTCTCCCCTGCTTGGTGCCTAAACACTGTGAGAAAAATTGCTTTGAATATAGACTGCTGTAAATAACTTCAAATCGCTGTGTTAATGCGAAAGGGTTGCTGTGAATTTTCGTTTTTAGTGAAGACGAGCCACACAAGGCAAAAAGCCTGCAACTCACAACAGTTGAAGAAGAACATGTTAAAAATTTGTGTATGACCATGTTGACAAAAGCAAGCGTTGACAGGAAACAAGAACTTGAAAAAGATTTACTGTTTCTTATTTCCATTTGATGCATTGAGCTCTGCTGCAGTTGCTTTTTATGCTTTCAACTTCGACACATTTAGTAAGATATTTTGCATTAAAACAATATTACTGGGAGCGAAAATTATTTTAGCCTAATTGCTGCAACACAACTTGCAGGTGTATAAACAGCACAGGATATTGGATATGTTAACAGAACCTCGGTTCGCGGTGTGCGTGTTCATAAATTTCCTCTCTCCCCCCCTCCCCCTCCCCCCCCCCCCCTCCCCCTCCCCCCCCCCCTCCCCCCCCCCCCCCTGCGTGTCCCGCGTGTCGCTAGCAGGAAGGTGGTCTCCCTAAGTTTGCCGGGCTTCGGAATGAAGCACACTATCGCATGTTTAAAGCTCTTCGGTAGCCGACCGGTGCACCATACCTCGTTGAAGAAGGAAGTGAGTGCTCCTATCGATTTGTCGTCCAGATTCCTCAGCATCTTATTGGTGACTTTGTCTGCCCCACGGGCCGATGAGGTTTTGAGGTCTTGCAGAGCTCTTCTCAGTTCAGGCTCCGCGATGGGAGCGTCCAGGCGTTCGTTTGGTTCCCCAGAGTAGACCATGTCACCCGTGTTGCTACTTGAAGGAGAGTCCAAGTACTTCGTCTTGAGCTCTTCAAAGATGCTGGCCATGTCTCCCTCGTGCTCCCTCACGATCTTGGTGAGGAGCTTGCGCTTCTCGCCCTTTGTGTCGTCTGGTGCCAGGATGCGCCGGAAGAGGTGCCAGGGGCTCTTCGTGTGGAGTTGGCCTTGTATTTCATTGCACAGTTGCTGCCATCGCTGATGGTTCAGTTGACCGGCGTAACTTTCGATGTCCTTATAAAGTCTGGCCGCACGCTTACGAAGTTTAGGAAAGCGTTTACCCGTACTTTTCCACCTGCCGTAAAGTCAGCGATAAGCTTCTAGCATGTGATAGAGTCTGGAATCGATGGCGTTGGCATGGGTGGGATTTCAACTTCCTTTGTGGCCCGGCCGTATCGTCCACAACGTCTGCACACCATGCTTCTATCGACTCCATTCCTCTTTCGGAGCGTTTCTGTCGGAATAGGTCCCAGTCTGTGCATTCCTGCATGCGGGGTTTAATGCGCTTGAAGCCGGGTAACGATATCTTGAGCTCGATGATATAATGATCACTGCCAAGGTTCTCCCGTGTGTTATGCCAAGAGACATCGTCCAGGTTCATCCCATATGCTAGGTCAGGGTTGGTGTCTTTCTGCACGCTGTTGCTAATTCGGGTGGGGCACAAGATGTCGTTTAGGAGGAGCGCATCATGAGCATCCGCCAGCTCCACGATGGCCTTGCCTTTGACGGTATCCTTATCATACCCCCACAGCGTATGATGAGCATTGAAGTTTCCCACGACCAAGGCAGCATTGTCGTCTAGCAATGGGTGAAGCAGTCTAAATGCTTCCGCACAGGATGTTGTGTGATCCCTTGGGGCGGAGTATATATTGCTGATGAATAAACTTTTCTGTCTTTTGCGCTTCGGGAGAATCTCAAGCGTAACTGCTTTAACCGTCCCCTCCAACTCGATGTCGTGTCGATGAACAGCCAGATCTTGCCGGACGGATGTGAAGATGGGTTTGCGTGAGGTGTCACAGTCCATGCCGTAGCCGTCATAACCAGGTAGAGCGCAGTTGGGGTCCGCCTCTTGAATCGCAAGGACATCAGGAGAGGCTGTGCTATCCGAGATCATAATCTTAAGCGAGCTAATTTTTGTGCCGGAGCCCCCGGCATTCCACTGCCACACCAGAAGGAAGTCGTTACTTTCCATTCTGGGTGGCGGGCTTGGGGTTCATTTGGTTCTTGACTGACTGCTGTAGGCCAATGTACTCTTCAATTTTGTGGAGTCGCTCGTCAAATGCTGTGAGAGTGCTCTGAAAAGCTGTAATGCTCTTGGCTGTGCTTTCCTGCATGTCGCGGACTGCCTTGGCCAAGCTCTCTAGAAGGGCGTTGGAGGCCGGGCTGGACTCTACCCGACGTGCCTTGGGCCTTCGCTGTCCGTGACCGCGGAGGCGTCCGTGCATTCAGACTCTGTGCGTTGCCCTCTCTTCCTCGTGGTGCGTTCTTCCACCTGCATGCTTTCCTGTTCTACCTGGGGTGTCGGGGGTGGGCGCATTGAGGTCTCGCTGGAGACGGCGGCCCTTCTTGGATCTTGTCTCCTAGGGGCTCCCGTTGCTCTTTGAAGTTGACGTCTAAGATCAAGGATTTCACGCTGCAGCGCTTCCTTTTCTTCACGCGACTTTTTCTCGAGCACCGTTCTCTCTACTCTCATAGCTTTGCGGAAAGCTTCGATTTCTGTCTGGAGAGGGTTCTGTTCCGTAAACTTCTTTGCCCCCCCCCCCCCCCCCCCCCCTTGCTTGCGGAGAGCTTGCGAGTAGTTCTTGGTTTGGTCGGTGGTCGCCTTAGTTTTGTCTGCTTGCGGGGGTAGTGCCACAAAATCTTCTTTCTTGGGGGTTGACTTTTTCACAGGGGTCTTAGGTTCACGAATAGCTTTATACCTTTGCTTGCAGTCTCTGCTCCCCGTGTAAAGTTGTCCATTACAGATGAGGCAGCGCGGGGTGAAGTCGTATTCTGTACGTACCCCTTTGACCCTGGCGGGGTGGCTGTGAATCTCGCCGCAGTTCGGGCACCTACCAATATTGGGGGTCGGGCAGGCGTCCGCTCTAGTTTCCAGCAGCTTGTGCATGCTTGTTTGGTTTCCAGATAATCGTGGAAAGGGAAGAGCTCACAGAGAAACTTGATGTAGCCAGGAGACTCTTGTGTTCCTAGCGTGATCAAGACGGAGGGGGACCTTCCCATACGTTTGGCATCTATATGATGGTCGTATGTGGGTTACACCTGATGAGGTGCTCCAGCATTTCGGCTTCGTTAACGTCCTCTGTAGGGTCAAGCAATCTCGGAACGACGATGCGGCGAAATCTGCCGGGGGTAGTTCCGTGCCCGTACACCTCGACTTTCTTGCCGTGGATTGTGAAGTCTTTAATTTCTGCATACTTGCGTGCTCTTTCTGAGTTGTCCGTAAGTACGGATACCGTGTTGCTTCTGCTATTGATCCGGAAGCTATCTTCGAGGTGCGCCGTCATGGCATGCACTCCGGCAGCCTTGATAATTCCATTCAAGAGCTGAGAGCCTGCGACACTTTTCGCATCAAGGTTTCGCATCCTAATTACAACCGTGCGAGTCTTGTTCTCGTTCCTTGCTGCCGCGGTGAACTCCCTCGCTAGCTTACGGTTGCGTCGCTTACCGCTTGCGGTTTGCCATTCATTTCGCGTAGTCAGAGAATTTCCTTTTCCGTCATCGTTCCCTTGCTCTTGTCGTGCAAGATCTTCCAAGTATCTACGGATATTCTCGTCATGCATGCGAGCATGCTCGTCGCCTCTCGAATCTTTCATGCCGTTCGGTGACGGCTTGGTCGCGTTAGGCCTAGCCGTTAGGCCTAACGCTTCGTCCTCTTCGCGGCTCAGAAAATGGGCCACGGGGGGAGGAAATCCAAAAAAGGGCTTCTTCCGAGTTAGCGGAGGAGGTAGAGATGCCAAGGCATGCAACCCTCACCCAAGAGCTCCGGTTCCTAGGACGAAAACTCCGCAGTGTCTGTGCGTCGGCTCATGGCAGCGGGGCCCTGGGGAGGAATCTCCGTACTCGAGAACCGAACTAATGGCGATCGCAACGCCGCCATTTTTCCTTCAGCGGCTACTCGGGGAACTGCACGGCTGTTTGTATTGGTTCGGGAGTATCGCATTCAATAGCGTCCGCTGTGACTGTTCTATTTTGGTTTAATCGGCCATTTTGGCGTCGAAACATATACGGCGGAAGGGGTTTCAGTGATGCCAGCCCCCGTCTCCCAAGTGGACGCGCCGCCTACCTGAAATCACCGGTGAGACATGGTTGTATAAAAAACATATTAATTGTGCCGCAAAATCCTGTAAAGAATTTAGAAAACATCACGCGCCTGCCATTTTGTACTAATCTCCAATAAAAGTGCCTACAAAAATAGCTTTTTTTTCTGTTCGTTTTTACGCAAAACCATGCTTTTTAAAAGCTCATGGTGACCACAGTAAAGAAAAAAGAATGAGCCGCCATCTTGGCATCTTGAGCCTGGGGTTTCGGTACTCTAGGAACATTCAGTAACTCTAGTGGTAACCATATAAAGTAACTTTCCTGTTTCAACTCGTGGCTAAATGGTGGCGCTGCTATCGTATCTAGCTCGGTCCCGGTGGACGCCAGCGGCCCAGGTTTTAACGGCGAGTTTCCCAACTTTGTGTTCTAGTAACGTTGGCTGTCGGTGACTCTCACTGATCTCTACGTCTACTGGATCTACCAAAAAGATGGCCACTGGCGGCTATCCTTTTGGTAGAGTTATATTAACTCTAGCCACACCATAGTAGTATGGTGGCACAATCCACCACCTGTCTGATAGTGTAGCTGGTGATCATGATCACAAGATCATGGTTCATGAGGCAAAGAAATGAAACACCATCAAAATAAAATTTCGACTGAAACTTTCCTGTTAACGCACTGTCAAGAACTGAAATAATAACTTTAATCATTCGAACTTATATAACACCACTAAAGTCATTTTTATGAGATATACCATAGTCCCATTTAATCCGTTTAAAATTTTAAGCAAAAATCAGATCATAAAATATAATATAGCTTTAGTTTGCAATCCAAAACATAGAAAGACATCATTGGCTCTTTTCTCACCTAGCTGTCAACTTGTTGGCGGAGAAAAAAAATTTTTTTTTGATGGACACGATGTTTTTGTACATTCACACCTAAAGAAATATAAAAGTTAAAACAACATTAATTTAGGTTGAGCAATATCTAAATAAGTTGCTGAGTGCGGCCCACTTGGTTCCATAAGCGATATAGATTAAAATCTATATTCAGCGTAGGAAATGCATAACTAAATAAATAGAAATAATCAGCATAAAAAGGGAAAAGAGGAAGGAAGGAGAGGGAAGGGAAAAAGGAAAAGCAAAAAACAACTTTTAACACTGAAATATTATTCATACTCTTATTCTCATACAGGATATCTCCATGAAGGAGTTGGATCGTCGTCGTCCTCTTCCAGAAGATCGATGGAGCAGAAACCTAGAAAAACAAATTTACATTTAAAGCAATAGAATTTTTAGTAAAGGAATAATCCTATATACAAACGTAAATGCCCGTACTAAATTCCAAGCCCATTCCTGAGACTATGGTTTCGATGCTCCCCAGGTTTTCTTTCAAATTGGCTTTTACAAAAAATTTAAATTTGGTCATCTGACCCTATTCATTTATTTTGATTGGTTTAAACCTGTTATGTCGTTTGGCGGTGCAGGTTGAGAGTGATAGGTTTATTTCTTTTCTTTTAGCTCTCAATTAAACATTCAGTAAACATTCAGTGTAGCTGGTGCAGCCACTATCATCCATCCATGGCAGACAGTGTTGTGGCAGTTGTGGTGGCGGGCTGCCATAAAAATCGCCGTGGGTGATATTTCGTGCTTGATTGAAATTGTTCGACGAAACATTTTGTTGAAACCCTGCGTGAACGGTAGCCCGATCTTTGAGGACCCGGCGAAAGTTTTACGAAATCGCAGCACCGAGGAAAAGCAGCATCGCTCGCATCGAAAGCGGATTTGGGCGATGGCTTACACACAGCTGATTTTGCACGACGCTGACGACATCCTGTCTGCGCTCTCTCGGTCGAGTGGAGAACTCTCTGGGCCTCTGGCTTTGCCCAGTATGATTGAGAAAAAGCCATCAATTCACTTCGTTTAAATGCATTTTATTAAGACCGTCGCGTACAAAGTAGCAAAGTAGAAAAAAGGTATAAATCACTCACGTGCACATCGGTACGCAAGTTGGTGGAGACACCCCGGTGAATATATACACTCGCGAGAATTCCCCAAATGATCGCGAGCACATCCACGTCATCTCTTGATCCGTATCAAAGCGTTCGGGAGCACAAGACTTCACCACCAACGAAATCACGCCACGACCTGTCAAGAATGCCGAAACGCGGAGGGACCCATTCCCGGTACGGCGTCTGCTTTTGATGCGAGCTGCGGTGCTTTGCCCCGGTGCTGTGCGTTCGTAAATCTTTCGCCGGGTCCTCAAAGATGGGGCTACCGTTCACGCCGGGTTTCAAGAATCTGCTTCGTCAAACAACTTTTATCGAGCAGAAAGTATCACCCACGGTACAGTGTACTAGACCCACGGCTATTTTTATGGCAACCAGCCACCACTGCACTGTCCACCATTTTACTGTGATGGTTAGAGATAATATAACTCTACCAAAACGATGGCCGACCGAGGCCGCATTCCCGTCCATAGGCGAAGCTGGTAAAACGCGATCAAGCAAATAGACATACAGATCAGCGGTGACTCTACATATCGAAAAAAGAAAAAGAAAACAAAAACAACAGCATTGCGGCCGCCGCCATGTTGCGACTCTCGCGACCCCTATCAGCCAAACATTTCTGCCACCCTCCTGAACTTTTGATATCCAGTCAACGCGACTCTAGACTTTCGTTGTGCCTTCGGAGATCCCCGGCCTTTCTTTGAAGTTTTTACTTTATTCGCCTATTCAGGATGCTTAGCCCTTTTGTGTTATCTTCCGCTGCGAGGACCAGGGAACCCGGCCTTCGCGGGAAGCGTAAGAAGAGAGTTAACTTCAAACACCCGCGGCGGGCTGTTTGACTGCACTAGCACTGGCAGCCCAAGTTGAGCACGCCCACGCGGTGCCTCCTTAGAGCCTACCTCTGTGTCAACCCTGCCCCCTTATAGCACATGCGAGACGCACGGGGGAACTACACGGGCAGCCCAAGTGGGCGCGTCCTCGCTATGCCGACATCTACGTTAACTTTGCCCTTGCGTAACCGGGGTGGGACCCATGACGGTATTCCGTGGGCAGCCCGAATTGGGCATGCCCGCGACGCAGCGACGTGGGGCCCACGAGGGTATTGCAGGGGCTAGCCCAGCCCACCTTGCCCACGTGGGCCTCACTCAAATCTATCGAGAATGTTAGACGCTTCTCCTACAATGAGACCACACGTAGCCAATATTTGTTTGTTTCACAGAAAGCTGTAGAACTGTCCTCATATAACAAAACATATGCCAAATAATTATAAATACCACATGGGTTCTTTTTTTTTTATTCTTACAAAACAGCTAGGCATTATTGCTCTAGATACGCACCGGCAAACAATGCAACCTGGCTTTTAAAGAAAAACAATTATAGATAATGTAACAAAAGGTTTTGTTTATTTCTGTTCATTTTTGTATCATAACCAGCAAGCTCACTTTTCCTGCGTAGTTTTTGGAATATAAAACGCCATTTTTAATGTTCATTACAATTGAAAGACACGCGGCAAAGAAGAAAAAATAGCGACTATTATTAAAAGGTGGCTATGCAACCTCACGAACACGAAAAAACTGTAACTTCACAAGAGCCGCGCAATTTTCCTGCTAAACCAAGCTCTTTATATACACAGTTATACAATATAAGTTTATGCGAGACGAGCGAATCAACTTCGAAAAGTTAAATTACCGTTCATAGAAACAAAACCTAAAAGACCGAGAACCCAAAGCATACGAGGAGTGCTTCACACGTAAAATGGTTTTGTGAAAATTCCACTCAGTGTCTATTATTTTTCGCGCAATACAATGGCGTCTATGGGGATATTTTTCATTAAAAGAAGCCGACTTGATTATGGCGGTATGTTTTGATCTCAGTTCAGAATTCGCCTGTGAGGGTATAAAGGCGCCAGAAATCTCAACGCATTATCACTTCTTCAGCGATGTCTCCCCGAAGTACATCTCTCGTCTTGATTGCAACGCTAGCGGCTGCTGGGCACGTTCGTGCGCAGAGCGACGAGACTAAACTCGCTAGGGCAAACGCAGAGTTCGGCTTAAGCCTTCTCAAGGAACTGTGCTCTACCAGGAAGCCTCAAGAAAACGTCTTCTTCTCCCCAAGCAGCATCTTCGGAGCGCTGACCATGGTCTACGCTGGTGCAAAGAGTAAGTCTGCCACGGATCTTGAGACTGTCCTAGGCCTACGCAGGGCAAATATCACGACGCGGGACGCCGTTCTCGGGGCGTACAGGACTTACCTGAAAGACCTCCAGTCGCCCAACGTGACAATGACGATCGCCAACGCAGCTGTGGTCGACAAAAGGCTCGGACTTCTCGAGAGCTACAAGCGGGACCTGGCTGAGACGTTTAGTGCCGAGGTTTGGTCTGTTGATTTCCAGAACAATCTGAAAGAAGTTGTGTCGGAAATTAATCAATGGGTCAAGACGAAGACAAAAGGCAAAATTTCCGATATCGTTAGCAAAGATTCCTTAGGCGGGGCAGTGATGGTCCTCATGAATGCTATATATTTCAAAGGCTCTTGGAAGAACGCCTTCGACACCAATCAAACAGCTTATTTTTCGTTCTACAATGGAGGCATCGAACCTGTCGAGGTGAAAACAATGGCACGCAGGAGCACGATAATGTATTGTGCGCTACCCGAGCTCAAGTCGCAAGTCGTCCAGCTTCCATACTCCGGGGACCGATACAGCATGGTCATTGTTCTTCCAAACGACAGGACCGGACTTCCTCAGCTCATTGAAGCCCTCTCTGTCAGAACACTTCTGACACTTCTGAAGAAACTGTCTCCGCACGAAGTGGAGCTCAGACTCCCGAAGTTCGAGCTAGAAACAAGTTACACGCTTGTAGATCCGTTGAAGAAGCTGGGCTTAATATCCATATTCAGCCATGAGGCCGACCTATCGGGGATCTCAGGTGACAGGAATCTCATAGTGTCAGATGTTGTGCACAAAGCTATGGTGGGTGTGAGCGAAGAAGGGACCGTCGCAGCTGCTGCTACGGTAGTCACGCTTATATATAAAAGCGGCCACTTACCTCCTATTGCAGAGTTTTACGTCGACCACCCCTTTTTATTTTTCATCTGTGACACTGTAAAACACCGCATCCTCTTTATTGGTGCGGTTCATAAATTGTGAACAGACCGCATTTGAACAGATGTTATTTGAACTTCCTTCGCCGCACTTCCTAAAAACTTGCGAAAGGTGTTCCTAACCAATAAACCCTATTCGAAACACTCTGGATGTTTACGTTCTTCTAAGGGATGCTCCTTCACAAACACAGTCATGCAATAAAATGGGCTCTCAAACTATTTTTTTTCATTGCTTGTCATTTGCCTTTAGTTCGGGTTATCTGTGAGGTATAGCAAAATGTTCAATGTATGCTGGTACTCCGCCGTTTTTTTTTTTTATTGCCATTAATTTCCTTAAAGACCGACCTACGGAACCATATTCCGCAAGGTAGGAAAATGCCCCTCGCGCTCCTCCACTTTTCATCCTCTCCCAAAAGTCACATGACGGCAGGGGCTTCTTTTGTGTCGGCTTTTCCTGTAGGGATAATCCTCAAAAAGCGCGAAATGAGCGGCTAGCTGCGAGCGCCACAACGAGCTTGAGCTGTCGAGGTGTCTTCCCTCGTTAAATCGGGCACGCTCAATCCGCGAGACTGAGGAAGCCAGGGCGACCGAACGCTTTTTCTGCAGGCCCGAGGCCGCTCGGTCGGTGGAGATCGAGGAGTCGTGGTATGCTGGGGTTGTTCCAGCAGCCGCTCTCTGGCATCGCGCGGCTCCTGGAACCATTACCGTGTCTGAACAAGGATTGGCTTGCGCAATAAAGGGTTCAGGTCGTTGATAATAGATTTATTTCTGTAACTTATAGATCAAGTGGCTTTCCCTAATGTCTTCATTACTGTTTGAAACACATATCTCCTCTCATAGGTTGTTCATTCCATTTTGCACTATTTTGCGTATTTATTCGTTCTTACCTCTGCTCGATGACTGTTTTATAACTTGATAAAAACCTTTAAATATTGGCGTGGGCTTGCGCGATCAACGCTGTACCGGATTTATCCAATATTGGAAAGATCGGCGTCAGGAGGGTGCAAGGAGCAAACCGAAATTCTGGCTTCTAATGAAGACGGCGCAGTCGTAAGATAGGTCTTTGCTTCACCCGCCTCTACAACTCCCTATTGTTTGCACTATCACAACTTCTCAGTAACCTAGCTGTATACCACATTTTACTCATAGTTACCATAAATATGGCCCCACAGGCTTTCCCGTTATGAGCGAGTCGACTTTTTAACGACCGGCGACTCTCCTGAGTGAGAATAAATATTATCACCTTCCCACAACAACCACCCCTTCTTCTCCCTCCCCCCTCCCACCACTCCCCCCTTTCCCGAGTTGGGTAGATATCAGGCCACTCCAAGAATCAGCCTGCAGACTGCGCTTTTTGGCTACTCATTCTCAACACATTCGAACGTGGAAGTAAACACATTGCATGAACGACGCCCAGTTTATTTACTGCCTAAATAATGTGGCTTTACTGTTAGGACCCAATCAATTTCATCATCAATCATTATTTGTTATTATTTCATGGGGAAAGTGTGTTCATCGTGATGCCACAGAAATGATCGATTCAAAGGGGAGAGATAGGTCCTCGTATTTATTTTGCGGAAATACTCGCTCCTGTGACGCTCTAGTCTATAGTGCGTAAGGTCAAAACACCCGAGGCAGTGCGTAATACTTTACAACTGCCGTTGACAATTAAATATTTGTGGGAAGTGCGTAAAATTGTTTACACCACAAAAGCACACCTAAACACAACAAAATATCGCAATCGCAAAAAAAAAAAGAAAGAAAAAGATTAGCTCGCGAAAACCGTTGCTTCCCTCTCTCTGTCTCTCTCTTTTTTTTTCTTTTTTTTTTCGCGCCACTACAAAAAATAGCGGCCGAGCAACGAAATTCCACCAAAACCTCGCTTCTTGGAGAAAGGACACCAGGGTATATGGTAGTGAATCTGTCAGGGAGTTTGTAGAAAATAATAGGCGACCATTGAATCTAGCCTTTTGCACAAATCATGCCCGAGATATTTCCATTTTCCTTCCACGCAATTAGAAGGCAAGATGTTGGGGGAATTCATGTGCACTAACATGCTTCTTCTAAGAGAAAGTACCATATTTATAGAGCATGTCAATTTAGATGTAAATAGTTCAATCACTGTGCACAAACATTCGCGGCCTGGAGGATGACATGGAAGCATGGCGGCAACCAGCTTGCTGGAAATAGAATTCCTCTCTATGGCATTGCACTGGTGTAAAAAAGTATTATTTTTGTCTTATGTCCATGCGAAAAAAAAACAAAAAAAAAAACAGCGGTTAGAAACCAAACACTGTGCGTTTTAAGGAGCGCCGAAAGGACATAAAAAACCAGGACAACCTGAACGATACGAGGCGCCTTGCGTCACTCAGCCTGTCCTGGTTTCTTGTTTTTCTGGAGCCTTTCTAAAGGGGATGAAAAATTATGAACCGACTGACCCGACTTACCATACTAGAACAGTTCATTTTCGTTACGACGGGCTCTTTTCAAGCGTCTTGCATAGTTCAGCTTGTACTGGTCCGTTTTTATTTTCGGTTCCTATCAAAAAGTGAGCTCTAAGCCACTGGACCAACCTACCACATTCTTAATTTGCGGAAGCAGAGAAGTGGAAATGCGACAAAGGGAAGATTCGCCCGCGTTATTTGAGGCCTATAGAAAAGCGGTCTGGATGGAAGGGGGCCGAAATCTTTTTCAAGAGACACACAATCTGCTCTGCAATTCTGTCTAACAATTTGATATGAAGGTATACTTGGACGCCGGCATTATTCGTTTCGGAATCCGGAGAAGAACGTAAATGGGCGAACGAGACGCCTCTGGGTTTTGCGTCACGCCTGCATTTCAAGGGTCAGACTTACTGGTTCCCGACACCAGCACGATTGACGGCTCCGCCCGGGTATTTGACTGTTTATTGATACGGAGAATTGGAAGAGCGCGACGGCCTGCAGCCGTAGTGCGTTCTGGCTCGCGCTCTGGCGGGCAGTCAGACTAAAAACCCACCGCTGAAAACCACCCTGTCTGTGGAGTCGAAAACATAATAATCATCAAGTGGGAGTGGACGTAGACGTATATTAATCCGATACAAAGTTTCACTTGATTCCTAAAGAAATAATGCCAGCGTCCAAGTATACCTTCATATCAAATTGTTAGACAGAATTGTAGAGAAGATTGTATGTTTCTTGAAAACGATTTCGGCCCCCTTCTATCCGGTCCGTTTTTCTATAGGCCTCAAAGAGCGAGGGCGAATTTTTCCTTTTGTCGCATTTCCACTTCTTCGCTTTAGCAAATTAATAATGTGGTAGGTTGGTCCAGTAGCTTAGAGCTCACTTTATGAAAGGAACCAAAAATAAAAACGGACCAGTACAAGCTGAACTATGCAAGACGCTTGAAGAGAGCCTGTCGTAATGAAAATGAACTGCTCTAATGTGGTAAGTCGTGTCAGTCGGTTCATAATTTTTCATCCTCGTTTCAAAGGCTCCGAAAAAACAAGAGACCAGGACAAGATCAGTAACGCAAGGCGCCGCGTATCGTTCAGGTTGTCCCGGTTTTTTGTGTCCTTTCGGCGCCTCGAAACGCAGAGTGTTCGGTTTGTAAACGCTGTTTTTATTTTCGCACAGAAATAAGACAAAAGTACGTAATAATTTTTTACATTAGTGCAACGCAATATAGACTTCTCTTTCCAGCAAGCTGCTTTCATTCATGCTACAGTGATTAAACTATTTACATCTAAATTCACATGCACTATTAATATGGTACTCTCTCTTAGAAGCCGCATGTTAGTGCACAAGAATTCCCCCAGCGTTTGCCTTCTAATGGCGTGGAAGGAAAATGGAAATGTCCCGGGCATGATTTGTGCAGAAGGCTATATTCAATGGTCGCCTATTATTCCTACAAACTCCCTGACAGATTCACTACCACATACGGTATACCCTGGAGTCCTTTCTCCAAGAAGCGAGGTTTTTGGTGGAAATTCGTTGCTCGGTCGCTAATCTTTGTAGTGGCGCGGGTAAAAAAAGAAAGAGAAAGAGGAGAACAACAGATTTCGCAGGCTGATCTTTTTTTTTTTTTTTTGCGATTGCGACAGTTTGTTGTGTTTAGCTATGCTTTTGTTTAGGCTGCTACAATATGGTGTAAACAATTTTACGCACTTCCCACAAACTATTTCATTGGCAACGACAGTTGTAAAGGATTACGACACTGCCTCGGGTGTTTTGACCTTACAGACTAGAGCGTCACAGGAGCGAGTATTTCCGCAAAATAAATACGAGGAACCTATTTCTCCCTTCTGAATCGATCACTTGTGTGCATCAGACGAACATACTTTCACCATGAAATCATAACAAATAATGATTGATGATGAAATTGATTGGGTCCCTAACAGTAGAGCCACATTATTTAGGCTTGGCAATAAACTGGGCGTCATTCATCAATGCGTTTACTTCCACGTTTCGAATGTGTTGAGAATGAGTAGCCAAAAAGGCGCAGTCTGCAGGCTGATTCTTGGAGTGGCCTGATATCTACCCAACTCGGGGAAGGGGGGAGTGGGGAGAGGGGGCGGGGAGAGAAAGGGGTGGTTGTTGTGGGAAGGTGATAATATTTATTCTCTCAGGAGAGACGCCGGTCGTTAAAAAGTCGACTCGCTCATAACGGGAAAGCCTGTGGGGCCATATCTATGGTAACTATGAGTAATATGTTGTATACAGCTAGATTACTGAGAAGTTGTGATAGTGGAAATGATGGGGCATTCTGGAAGCGGGTGAAGTAAAGACCTATCTTATAACTGCGCCGTCTTCATTAGAAGCCAGAATTCCGGTTCGCTCCTTCCACCCTCCTGACGCCAATCTCGTCCAATAATGGATAAATCCGGTACAGCATTGATCTCGCAAGCCCGCGCCAATATTTAAAGGCCTTTATCAACTTATAACCCTAACATACCACGGCCCCTCGATCTCCACCGACCGAGCGGCCTGGGGCCCGCAGCTCATGAAAAAGCGTTCGGTCGCGCTGACTTCCTCAGTTTCGCGGATTGAGCGTGCCCGCGTAAGCGAGGGGAAGACACCTGGACGTCTCAAGGTCGTTGTCGCGCTCGCAGCTAGCCGCTCATTTTGAGTAGGGATGCCGCGAACTTTTTTCGAATCGAAGTTTCGATGATCGAATCAAGCGATTCGGAAGGTTCGAAAGATTTCGCATTTTCGAATTTTCTATATCGTAAAATTCGACGGAATTCGAATTTTCTAACTTGTTAAACTAAGAAGTTCGACGCTTTTCGAACCGTCGAACTTATTACGCTAGAAATTCGATCCTTTCGAACTTTCGAACTTATTTATCAATAGAATTCGAAAGGTTTCGAACTTTCGATTCCTGAAAAGTCAGAAGTTCGACGAACTTCGAACTTTTAGGGTAAAAGTTCGACGTTCGTCGAACTTCGAAAGACCGGCGGACGGTTTCATTTGAATTCAAATAGTGAGGAACATTCCTAATTTTTTTTTCTCGAACTTTTACATGCGGTGTTTCGTTCTTTACGAAAAACAATGCCGTTTATTTCAATGTTCTGGCATGCTTAGTTGCAAATAAATAAATTCCCGAAGGAGCGAGGAAGGACGACGGGTTTTTGACGATTATCATTTATGCCAGATTTGAAGCGCGATGTAGCCGAAGCTATTTATGGTAGAGATGTTAAACTTTTTAAGAATGATCTATGTATAGCCTAGATAAGTCGTCTTAAGATATCACTTTTGTTATTCAAGGTGAGTTTCGAAGAAATGTCCAAGCATGTATCTACATGCAATTATGCCCTAAACTTGGTATTTATTTTCGTCTAAGTCGTTTGAGGTATCACATTTAAATTAACACCACAGACAGTACATATCATTGCCATCTGCAGAATACAAAATAATGTATTTATTGTTTTTTCACATTAAGGAATAAATTAACTCATGGGAGAAGATTTCTAATATTGTTCAAGTTCAGCACGTCATTAAAAGAAGACATTATTTTTTTTTCGCTTCACGTTCCTGGGACGTGTTTCTTTTAGCCTGTACACATTTTTGTAGGAGAAAGTTGTTTCGAAGTTATGAACCTCTGAATATGCAAGAATACAACACATCTGGCAAGTTCTTGATAGTTTTTTTCTTTCTCCAGCTTTTTATCCCCGCATTTAGTAATTTTTTTTATTATTTATTTATTTATTTATTTATTTATTTTTTTTTTTTTTTGCTATTGGCACAGTTATTTAGGTTGTAAAGACATAGCTTTGAACTTCCGAACCACTAAGCAGTATCGTAAAACAGTGTGTTCGAGTGATCACTACTGCGTGATGCACGTTAATGACCATCCCGGGCTGGCGGTCACAATTACTGATCTATGGTCACACGTCACTCTGCACTGGCAAATATTCCAGCACATCCGGAACACTTCTCGTCTCATTTAATGGCCTGAACAGCTTCGCAGAGCCTAGGTATCACACCCTAACTTTTCTAAAATTGATTTCGTGGAAACCAGTGAGTCGTGAATACGTTATTTGAAACTGAAACTGTGGAGGAACTTGAAAACTGGACTTCGAACTTTGAAAACTTGGACTTGAAAAAAATTCAAAATCTTCGAAGTTTTTTTTTTTTTTTTTTCGAATTCAGCGTTAAAAGAGAATCAAAACTTTCGAACTTTTCGAACTTTACGGAGAAAGAAATTCGAAATCTTCGAATTTATCGAACCTCAAGTAAAAAATATTCGAAATATTCGAACCCGAAATTTTAGAAACCGTGAAAGCTACGAACTTTTCGAATTCGAAACTCTACTGTGATCGAAAGTTGCGAACTTTTCGAATTCGAACCTCGGTCGGTACGAAAATATCGAAATTTTTCGAAATCGAACCTCAGTTCGCTTCGCAAATATCGAAACCTTTCGAAATCGAACCTAGGGTGGTTCGCGACATCCCTAATTTTGAGCTTTGAGGATTATCCCTACAGGAAAAGCCGACACAAAAGAAGCCCCGCCATCACGTGACTCTTGGGAGAGGGTGAAAAGAGGAGGGGCGCGAGGGGCATTTTCCTACCTTGCTGAAAATAGATTCGTTGGTCGGTCTTTAAGCTAAGAAGTTCGACGCTTTTCGAACCGTCGAACTTATTACGCTAAAAAAATCGATCCTTTTCGAATTTTCGAACTTATCACACTGCAAAATTCGATGCTTGTCGAACTTCCGAACTTGACTGACCAAAAAATTCGATGATTTTCGAACTTTCAAATTTCTTGCACTAAAAAGTTCGAAGCTGTTCGAACTTTTGAATTTCCTATGCTAAGGAACTCGATAATTTTCGAACTTTCGAACTTATTTATCAATAGAATTCGAAAAGTTTCGAACATTCAAATCCTGAAAAGTCAGAAGTTCGACGAACTTCGAACTTTTAGGGTAAAAGTTCGACGTTCGTCGAATTTCGAAAGACCGGCGGACGGTTTCATTTGAATTCAAGTAGTGAGGTACATTCGTAATTTTTTTTTTCATTCTTTTACATGCGGTGTTCCGTTCTTTACGAAAGACAATGCCGTTTATTTCAATGTTCTGGCATGCTTAGTTTTAAATAAATAAATTCCCGAAGGAGCGAGGAAGGACGACGGGTTTTTGACGATTATCGTTTTACGCCAGATTTGAAGCGCGATGTAGCCGAAGCTATTTATGGTAGAGATGTTAAACTTTTTAAGAATGATCTATGTATAGCCTAGATAAGTGTCGTCTTAAGATATGACTATTGTTATTCAAGGTGAGTTTCGAAGAAATGTCCAAACATGTATCTACATGCAATTATGCCCTAAACTTGGTATTTATTTTCGTCTAAGTTGTTTGAGGTATCGCATTTAAATTAACACCACAGACAGTACATATCATTGCCATCTGCAGAATACAAAATAATGTATTTATTGTTTTTTTCACGTTAAGGAATAAATTAACTCATGGGAGAAGATTTCTAATATTGTACAAGTTCCGCACGTCATTAAAAGAAACATTTTTTTTTTTTCGCTTCACGTTCCTTGGGACGTGTTTCTTTTAGCCTGTACACATTTTGGTAGGAGAAAGTTGTTTCGAAGTTCTGAACCTCTGAATATGCAAGAATACAACACATCCGGCGAGGTCTTGATAGTTTTTTTCTTTCTCGAGCTTTTTATCCCCGCATTTATTAATTTTTTTTTCTTTTTTTACCATTGGCACAGTTATTTAGGTCGTAAAGACTTAGCTTTGAACTTCCGAACCACTAACCATGTGACGAGTAGTGCCTTCTGACAACGAGTTTCTAACAATGACTATCTACGCGATCTTTTATGCAGTGAAGAGCGACAGTAGCTATACATAGGCATAAATAATTTCAGATTAAAATAAGCTCGACCACGCCCTCTTTCCCCGTATTGTTTTCTTTAACAGTCCGAAATATCTGGAAGGGGGGAAGGAAGGCTGAGGCCCCCCCCCTCCCCTCTTCTCTCCCCTGTTTTTCCTCTTCCGACGCCACTTGTATGGTAGAACGCTCTTCGACCTCGAGTTGTGTCGGCTTCTGTGCTTTTTGCGAGGCGATTCCTCCGTCCCAGAAAATAAACCTCCAGGACAATTACAAACGTAACTTACTATATGCCAGCGTCACTCGGGCGGCGTTCGATCGGATTACTACCAGCGTGCAAGGGGTGGGGAGGTAGTTTGCCAGGTCGCTTCAAGGTTTTTCTGAGCCTCAACCTCCTGCCCGCCCCTGGCCATTTCGAACTGGATGAGTATCGTAAAACAGTGTGTTCGTGTGATCACTACTGCGTAATGCACGTTAAAGAACCCCCCCCCCCCCCCCCCCCCCCCCCCCGGGCTGGCGGTCACAATTACTGATCTATGGTCACACGTCACTCTGCACTGGCAAATATTCCAGCACATCTGGACACTTGTCGTCTCATTTAATTGCCTGACCAACTTCGCAGAGCCTAGGTATCACACCCTAAAACTTGATTTCATGAAAACCAGTGAGTCGTGAAAACTTATTTGAAACTGAAACTGTGGAGGAACTTGAAAACTGGACTTCAAACTTTGAAAACTTGGACTTGAAAAAATTCAAAATCTTCGAATGTGTTTTTTTTTTTTCGAATTTAGCGTTAAAGAGAATCGAAACTTTCGAACTTTTCGAACTTTATGCAGAAAGAAATTCGAAATCTTCGATTTGTTCGAACTTCATGTCTATAAAAATTCGAAGCGTTCGAAGTTTTCGAATTTTATTTCCAAAGAATTTCGAAATCTTCGAACTTTTCGAACTTCAGATCTTAAGAATTCAGATTTTTCGAATATCTCGAAT
Source organism: Ixodes persulcatus (assembly GCA_013358835.2). Classification (NCBI taxonomy): domain Eukaryota; kingdom Metazoa; phylum Arthropoda; class Arachnida; order Ixodida; family Ixodidae; genus Ixodes; species Ixodes persulcatus. The sequence goes on along the minus strand of JABSTQ010002487.1, from coordinate 2,292 downwards.
TTCAAGTTAGGAAAGTTCGAAATCTTCGAATTTATCGAACCTAAAGTAAAAAAATATTCGAAATATTCGAACCCGAAATTTTAGAAACCGTGAAAGCTTCGAACTTTTCGAATTCGAAACTCTACGGTGATCGAAAGTTGCGAATTTTTCGAATTCGAACCTCGGTCGGTACGAAAATATCGAAATTTTTCGAAATCGAACCTCAGTTCGCTTCGCAAATATCGAAACCTTTCGAAATCGAACCTAGGTGGTTCGCGACATCCCTAGTCGTAAAAACTTCTAACTTTGCGAGACGCGTCCCCCACCTTTTGAAAGAAGACATTTCCCTTATTAATCGTATGCAGCGAGCAGGTTTTCCGGAATCAAGTAATTGCAAATGCAGCCCAACTCCTTCAGTGTGGTGCAGAGGCTTTTCGCCCAAAAGCAGCAAGATGAAGAGCCAACGCACCGACAGGCCTGGGTGGCTCAATCTTGAAGCTAACCGAACACAACCAAACTCAAGAAAAGCAGCTATCGAACCTTCCCATTCACTTGACTGCAACATTGATGTTCCCTCCAGTGAAACACCTCATCTGTCGTCCTCATGCCACTGTTCTACATCCTTATAAAGAAACCACTGATCAGTTACCAAGTTGTCGTCACTTTGAATGTGATTCGAGACAGACAAGAAATCGAAAGCACGCGACCGTGTGTTGTGGAGTAAACGGGCTTTCAAACACGTGATGGAAGGAAACAATCAACTGAGGCTTCACCACACTAATGAAAATTCGGGCAAACTTAAGAAATATTCGGACCTTCGTCAAACTACATTGTTCGCCACCTCGCCGACGACACGTGTCCTCGAAAGCCGCCAGAGACACGGGGAGGCGCAAAGCGACCTGTTCCGGCTGGTTCCCGGTTTTCCCGCTTGGTGCCGTCCGTTTTGCTGGAGTCGCGAATAGGGAAAATGGATAGTAGTTAAACGATGCGACTAAGGTCCGCCGCACGACGTGATAATAAGGAGTTGTAGTAGACCGTTTCCGCAGCCCGCTAAGCACCCGGATAGCGCTCCGTAATCCGCCAGAAGAGGCTTGAACTATGCAGACAAGCCTGGCGGCGCGCATGCGCAGCTTCGGCGCTTTATACTACAACTCCCTATTCAGCGATGTCACTATTTGCTACTTTCAGCGATGGTGGTACCGCGGTGTGAGAATCGCGCTCCCTAGCTCCTGGGTGATCGGCTTCGCAAGAAAGGTGCTTTCCTACACCTTCCTGGCGAGAAAAAATAAAATAAGGCTTTCGTAGAAACTTTTTTTATTGTGGGTAGCGCCATTTTGAGAGCGAGAGAGAAGAGGGGAAAGGGTAGCGGTGCTTTCCCCCTTGCTGGTGCGTTAAAAAGAGTGAAAGACCCGATGAGAGACGTCGCAGCTTTTGGGTGCATGCATTGCCCGAACTTCGTTCGCGCTTTCTTCTTTGTTTTAAACTCGCCAACTTAATTAGAGCCACGGGCTTGGATGGTGACAGTCGTCCGGTCATCGGGACACCATTGCTCGGTCATAGGATGCACGAATAACGACAGAAAGCGTCGAATACTGTCCGAGGACCTATGTATACCTTGCACGGAATCCTGCAAGGCGAGCGCAGCTGCAATGTCTTTAAGTTCCATCGCTTTCCACATGACCCCAATCTCCTGTGGCAGTGGCTTGCGTCCGGAAACTGAAAAGCCTTTTCCCCAACGCCATCCTCTCGACTGTGCTCGGAACATTTTATGAATGGAACGCGCACCGAACGCTGTACCGCCGATGAACTTGAAGCACACTTGCAAGGTGCGTGCGACTTTTGTCGTAATAATTGCTGTTTCAGCTTGTAACTTTTTGTAACTGAATTTATCCTAAGTGGTGACACTGACTTGGTTTGTTCATCTACAACACTTAGTTGAAGGCTTATTTCCGCCTCCGGGCTTGGCTGGAAACTGTCGAAAAGTTAGTTCTATCGGTTTCCTGAATCGCAATCTTCTACACGATACCAGAAAGCCGTTAACCTATGTTGACTGTCATAACGAAACTAGATTCTTCTTATTTTTTAAAATTAGTACATATGTAGCTGAAAAAACCTTCAACTCGACTCGCTCCGGCAATAGGCCTATCTCAACTTTGCAGTTTTTCAGTCTCAACAAAACAAACTCCTCCACATGGGATGCTCAAATAAAACGTTTATGAACACCTTCAACCGGAGTGACATTATCACGAGAAAACTTGCAGGCACCTTGCGAGCGTACCCCATGCTCATCGACGGTACAGCGTTATCGAGATT
>JABSTQ010002486.1:0-36194 GCA_013358835.2 Ixodes persulcatus | reverse complement strand
TAATTAACTTAATTATTTCACGTGTATAGTGTGTCTGACATGTTCGCATTGGCGTTGATATTGACTGGCGAAAGTTGCTAAAACATCCCTTGAAATAATTTGAAGCTTGTGTGTTTTTTATTTTGTGATATTTTTTACAGCAATCAAAGATGCGCAAAACTTGGCGCCGAACTGTGACAAAAAAATTGAGCGTCTTTGTAAGAACGACACTGCTGGCAAGCTACAAGAGGTAAGTGGCCGAGAAGACAGTGGCATGTTATTGATATACATATTTACACCCTTGGTACAAATCTCACAAACCTATATCTTAAGGCCAAATATAGACGTGGAAACCTCATATAGTAGGAAATATGTCAAGGGCCGAACGAGTACTTTCCTACAGCTAAATGAGCAAGACTACAAAGACGCGTTTACAGTCCGACGTAACGCAAGCTTCAGTTGGCACCGGTTGAGGTCAGACACGCCGACCTTGCTACGTTGGGAGTACCTTAAATTGTGTCCCCTCGATTAGCGAATTTGCACGGCGTGCCTTTATTCTACTTGCCCCTGCTTTAAATTTCTGCCGTCAGACCGCGCATATTTTCGCTGCAAACACAGAGATGTGGTAGTTCCCTGCTTTTCTACACTACATATTTGTCTTACGATGGGTGGTTGACTTGTGACCCCCCCCTGAGATCACGTGACCTCACGGGGTTCACGTGACCTCGTGAGGCCACGTGGCCCCCGTGGCGGAGTAGCAGGCAGGATGACGAGGTAAGGAGGAGGGAAGAGGGGTATACCCTCCCCTCAATACCCTTCCCTCCTCCTCGTTAAGAGCTGCGCTCTAATTCGGCGTCACAGGGAGCTGTAAACGGCTTTTCTTTTTTTTTGCCTTTACCGGTCATGGGGCTTCCGGCCTTTCCACCAGCCCAGAGAAGCGGTGCTGCCGGCCGGTCAATCGCATGTAATGAGTACACTCTTAGAAAAAAGGGTCAGTATAGTCCTCCCTAAAGGGAGGAACGCTCTTGACACATATGTTCCTTCAGAAAGGGAGAAACTTTCGTCCCTAAAGCAGGAGAGCAAACGTTCCACCGTCGCCTGCATCTCATTATGGCGACCACGAATCGAGCTAATCGAGCTCAATAAGGCTTAACGAGAACACTAAGTCTATTGTACGCAGTTACAGAAGCAGCAAATACAAACGTAACATGAGCTTTCCGCGAACTGTATTTATTTCCGAAGCCGGCTTCTCCCTGCAGGTAAAGAAACTTACGTTTCGAAAGCATGCAGTCACTCAGTCTTCTCATCGTCAGCACTGCGATGTTAAACGGAGACAACCGGCACCCAGTTCGCGCACTTTATGTCTTACGTTTGCTATTCCTCGAGCCACAATTCCTTCGTCAACCGTTGCGTCAACCGCACATGACGGAGGAGTGGTAAATCATTCGCCCGCAAAACCAAAAGCCGCTCTAAAAAAAAGCAAATCCGAAGCAGCATCTTGGCTCATTTCAGCACGGTTACACGAAGTTATGGCGTAGCCGCGTAGAGTAAAAGGAGGTTAAATCGCTTGCCACCAGATGGCAGGGTCAAGCAGAGAAATCGCAAGTAGCTAGGCTAGGTGGCGCTAGGTACCGCCCAATTCATGTTCTACAAAAAATATTTTTATTTTCTCACGCCACCGTTGCGCTTCGGGAACCTCTATTATACACACATGTAAACACATGTAAACACATTACGCATACTACAAGCATCAGCTGAACATACATTGAACATGCATCAGCGCATACACATGCATCGCACATACAAACACCAATACAACAGCACTCTAGCTTGATCAATACTCCCGAGCTCTGCGTTTCCGTCTTTTATACTGGTCGTTTTGAACGTTCGGAATTTCTCGGAGACTCCCTAAGCAATAAAAAGTATTCCCAGCAGGTTGATTTCTTTCCAGCAATGTCATACATCTGAGAGAATTTATAATGGCTCAGGCGATGAATCTCTTATTAAAACGAAAACGCTCGATCACGTCGTAATTATTTGAAAGCCAATAAATCGAGCCGCTCCAATGCGGTTTCAAGCCATGAGTTTGTTTCCCCGCACGGCACTTCGTAGCCAGTATTTCTATTGTAGTGTTTGTTTTTCTATTTGTGCTGTTCGCGCACGGCTGCAATTGCCGTCTTGAATTAATCTCTGTAGAGCGGATATTCACTCAGCTGGAAGTAATGCTTCACGGGCAGAGAAATCGCTTTTCGATCAACTTGAATGTAGTCAAAGCCGCGACTTGCGGCAGGTGTTAAAGTGTACGGAGCTACGCCGTGGCGAGCTCGAAAACTCCTTGCGCTCATCCCAGCGCGCCACTTGGAGGGCAGTTTCTCCAGCAACCGTAGTATATTTAAACAGCAAAATAAAGGATAGCTTTTTTTTTTTCGATTTTACCTGCTTTTTTTAATGCTAAAATTCCACTGTAAATATACGTACTTTCCGTCATAATTTCGTACTGTTCAGTCTTTTCCCCAGAGCGCAATCGCTCTCGGGGACCGACAGTCACACTGGCCACTGTACGATAGGCGCTTACCGTTCAGAGCAACGTTCCAACATGACTATCCGCACGTCGATCGACTGCACCTAATTCCTCAAGTGGTCTTAAACTCTTTAATGTAAAGCGGAATGTCAACCCGCGACACAACTTGCCCCCTCCGATCACGGCCCGACCAGCGGCATCAATGCCCGACAGTTTACGTCATCTCATCTTGTTGTTACACCACTGATACGCGAACACACGGTCACATCGGCGATAATTCCAGTCTTCTGTTCACTACGCACAACACTGCCATCACGATGTTGCTGACACGCAGAAATACAGAACCACGTTGAACGCCGGTTGGCACTCGGCACGGGAAAACAGAACTGAACTCAGCACGGAAGGCACCCAGGCAGCCGGCAGGAAAACCTGCCTGCCTTGGATGCAGTTCTTGCGATTTCCATAGCGTCGAAAACGTCGACACAGTTCCGCGTGTTTCCGCTACTGTAGTTCCGCGTGGGTCCCGCAATCCAGAGACGGCTATCTTACCCAGTGTACGTAGCGCTGCTGGCACGGCTTCGTTTGCTCGTTTGATAACATTAGTGGTAAAAATGTCAATGCAACCGAAATGTTCTGCCCGCTTGGACTAGAAGACGGAATTACAGGCGGCCTTCGCTGCCGCTGAAGCTCAATCAACTCAACAACATCGATTTAACAACGTGCGCGACGTGCTCGAAAAACGAAACCGAAAGAAGATGAGTCGGGAGGGCGAAAGCTTTCTCCCGTCTGCCTTTAGGAGGAAAACGTCTCGTTCCTCTCTTCTTCTCGTGTCCGCTTGGGGGCGCGTCAGCAGAAAGGAGGAAGACGCGCCGTTGCTACCTTTTCCCTCCATTTGTTCTTATACCCTTGTTACACGGGCACACTTAAAGGGTAACTGCAAAGAAAACAAAGTGTTTTTTTAAACAGCCTAATTGGGACAAGCATGTCACAAAACAAATCTTCCGCGAAAACAAAATTTTTTTTTTTAGCAATATTTACGTCACAGGACTAATTTAGTCGGAGTCACAACCTCTCCACATTTGAAACTCCCGCGCTTTCGACCCGCGCGCAGGAGAACTACGCCCCGCCCCTCCATCTTGGATTCTCTTGGACTGACTTGGCTGCGGAGTACGCAGCGTCTTCACTCCCGGCCGCGGATCGGGGGGGGGGGGGGGGGAGAGGGGATGAGATTGGAAAGGGGGGAAGGTGCCATCCATGAACGCTGGAAGTTAGAGCCGGTTTGCTTTCGTTATTTTTGTTTGGTCGGGGAAAATGTGGCAACAACGCACGTTGAACATGGCGCCGGTATTGTTTTGGTTTGACGGGACGCGATAAGCTCCGGGTTTTGCGAGCACATGTCGCGAAGATGTGACCTGAGAAGTGCCTCGGTGCGGATCTCGAAGGCCTCCGGAGCGAAATGACGAGAACATACCTGGACTCGTTTGTCGCTACGCGAACGCCCGATTGCCTGCAGCCAAATAGCATTCAGCTTGTGATCTTTCGGGGCGACATGGCTGCGCGAAGACTCGCTGTCGCGATCACTCATCTCGCAGCACTTTACAGAGCAACGGCGCTGCTTACAGGAGCTGTCATCTAAAAAAAGGTCGGCATTTGAACGCGCAAGCAAGGAAAAAAAAAAAACGCGCTAAGAAAGCAAAGAGGAAAACGAAAGAAACAAACCGCGCCATGATAGCCAAAACCCCGCGTCGCTTCCTATCACTAACACTGGCGACAGCTGCTAATCACACACTACTTCACTTCAGGAAGTCTCACTCTAGCACCTGGGTCAACACGAAACACTGATCACTTCGGCGAAATGACTAGTCGAGGAAGGCGAGACAGGCGGGAGCAGAGACTTCGGCGGCCATGAAAGAATGTCGAAGCTTTTGTTTGTTTTGGTATGAATCCAAACGGAAGTGCCCGTCTTGTAAACCATTTGTAAAAAATAATAACTCTCATTACATGGGTTATTCTTTAAACGTAAAAAATATACCGCTCAAAAGGAAATTACAACATATAACAAAGGTTTAACAACCAAGATCTAAGCTGTCAATCAAACTCTTAGCCAATAGCAGCCGATTGGGATCAACGTCACGGAATCCCAACATCGTGGCGCGCGATTTAAAACGGACGAAATAGCCGCAAAATAAAATCAGTCTCACGCAATAAATATTGCTGAAAAAAAATTGTTTCCTCGCGGAAAACTTTTTTTTTGACATGCTTGTCCCAATTAGACTGTTTAAAAAAAACTTTTTTTTTCTTTGCAGTTACCCTTTAACTGCATTTACGCTAAGCCACAGTTAGCGCACAATACTTGCCGACAACATTCTGCGGCTATGCAGTCAAAGCTATGGGTACTATGGGTGAACGTGCGCTCGAGCATCTTGAGCACCTCTCAAAGCAGTGCACGCGCTCTCTTCCCTTCTTATGAAATAGCTGTCCGAAAGTATAGTGCAGTATCTGTGGCGCCGCGTAACAGCAGTTAAAGCTGAGTTAACCGCGGTTAAGTGTGCCCGTGTAATACCCCTGTTACACGGGCACACTTAACCGCAGTTAACTCAGCTTTAACTGCTGTTACGCGGCACCACAGATACCGCACTATACTTTCGGACAGCTATTTCATAAGAAGGGAAGAGAGCGCGTGCACTGCTTCGATGGAGGATCAAGATGCTCGAGCGCACGTTCACCCATAGTGCCCATAGCTTGGACTGCATAGCCGCAGAATGTTGTCGGCAAGTATTGTGCGCTAACTGTGGCTCAGCGTAACTGCAGTTAAGTGTGCCCGTGTAATACCCCTGTTACACGGGCAAACTTAAGTGCAGTTACGCTAAGCCACAGTCAGCGCACAATACGTACCGACAACATTCTGTGGCTATGCAGTCAAAGCTATGGGCGAACGTGCGCTTGAGCCTCTTGAGCATCTATCGAAGCAGTGCACGCGCGCTCTTCACGTGTGTTGCTGTGGTGGCGCGTGTGCTGTGGTGCCGCGAAACAGCAGTTTCGCGGCACCACAGCCGCGAAACTGCTGTTTCGCGGCTGTGGTGCCGCGAAACAGCAGTTAAGCTGAGTTAACCGCGGTTTAGTGTGCCCGTGTAACAGGGGTATAACAAGGGTATTACAGGGGTATTAGAGTGTAGAGTTCGATCATGCACGTGTCGCGTTTGGACAGAAAAGGGCTTCTGACTGCGATACTATATTCAGCGTTCGTGCGTGTGACGCATTCTTTGTTCACAATCTGAATCGACGAACATGTGCGTGTTTGAGTGTGAAGATTGCACAATGAGCTGTGCGATCTTCACGAACATTGATCTTCGCAACCTAGCATTTTATAAACAAACAGCTTCTGGCGCGAGCGATTTTAAACATTCTTTTTTGTGGCGGATGTTTTGCTCGTTTATCGAAGCGGCGAGAAGGCTGTGCAAGGCTGCAAAGATAGAACGCTGGCTATTGTTTTGTAAACATTAATACGCTGTATAGACGTTTCCACTGTTTACAAAAATCACAGTCCACACGTGCTAGATCACAGTACAGCCAGTGCTAGCGCTCGATTGCGGCCAGCCAGAAAGTGCGCGTGCATAACACACAAACACAGCAATGAACGCGACCTCAAACACTTTCATGGAAAGGTGTATTAGTGGCGAGATATTTCGGTGGCGCCCTCGTTTGGTTACCTTTCGTGACGTCATTACCTTATGAACAACAAGTTTGATGGTGTTTGTAATGGGCATGGTGGAAGCCTGAAATCATAGCGCTCTCAAAGCAACACGGCCAACACCGTCAAAATTGAAGTTCTTACATTCCTCTTATTTCCAACGATGAGGCATTCTTTGCTGACGTCATAGTCAGCATTCGGCCAATTGTGGTGGGGCGACCACAGCGACGCTTTCGATCGCTCACGTCGACAATAGACGATATACCTAGGGTGCCTCAATGTCCTTCTGTTTAGGGTGATGCCACCCTTTGTAGTGCCCGATGCCGACAGCACGCGCTCACGGGAAAAATACAAAGAAATCGACGAAAACAAAATGTCGCCATAGCACAGTCAGCGCCTCAAACGCGTGCAGGGGCACGCCCTTTCACGCGCTTCTGAACAAAAAATAAAAATAAAAGTGTGGGACAAAATGGCCAGATGTCTCCACCCTAAGCAAAGCGCACATGAAGGCACCCTAGATATACCTATTGCTAAATTATCCAAGCATCAAGGAGAATGCAGGGAATTGTGCTCCATGCGCCGCACGTGCTGGCGTCCTCAGTAGTAACGTTTCTAAAACAAAAGCCTAAAACAAATGGCATCTTACACGCACGTTCATCAGCGCTTTATTTTGGTTATTTACTTCGAATTTTTTATAAGGGGAAGGCGTGCGCGTGCGGCGCGTGGAACACCATTTCCTGCATTCTCCTTGATGCTTGGGTAATTTAGCGATAGGTCTATTGCAAGCATGACGCCTGACTCGTGCTCCATGTGTGCAAGCATGTGCAGCGTGCGCGTAGAGGTAGCTTTGGCAAGTTGGTAAGTGCATACACTTGCCCGCACGAGCAGAAACATGGCGGCGGTCAGATGCTCTGCGTGCAATCATCTATAAGCATCTGTCAGCGTTGGTTCACGCGTGCCACAAAAGCGGGTAGGAACTCACAAGAATTAAAACAAGGGTTGTCAACAAGAACGCTGATCTCGTGAGGACAGAGTAAATCTGGCAATATTCAGCAAAAAAAAAAAAACAAAAAAAAAAACCGGTCATCAAAAGCTTCATAATCTTCATATCTGCCACGATATGATTCCCACCAAAAAAGTGATATATATATATATATATACCAGGTAATGGTTTGGTGCATTTTTTCTAGCAGTTAAAGCCATCCTGAAATTATCATCTCAAGCCTCTTTTCGGAAGTGAGGACCTTCTTTCAATTAAGCACATTCTACTGTCGCCAAATGCTACTTGAACTAATAGAAAAGAAGGTATAATGTAATGAGAGTTATATATGAATGCGAACTTTTTTAATTTGAATACGAGGCGGGTAAGATTACGGACTGTATGATTGTCGTAAGTTGAACTTAAAACATAACATCCCGATCATTGCAAGATGCGAGTCAAGATTACCGCAGAATCTTTGACTGTCAGGATGCGAAACATCGGATTCGTTACGTGCTGCTGGGGAAAGCCGTATAAGTTATTCGTCTTTAAAGAACTAGCGTAGGTGTAACATATTATTCCACCTCACGAGGATAACGAGTACACTTGTTCTAGAGTTTCTAAGGGTCAGGCGTAGTTCACGATAATTGCGACATACGAGGTGTCCCCCCCCCCCCCCCTTTAAAAAAAAAAAACGATTTTTTTATTGCTACAAAAAGCTAGACATCGCCGAGCACTCATTCTCCGCCAAACTGTATCGATAGCGGTCCGCACCAGATGTCAATATTAAAAAAAACAACAAAAAAAAACATTTCTTTAGTCAAAAGTTATACGTGATTTTTAGAAATTTTCATTGGGAAAATGACGGCCTATCTTGCTCTCGAATACAAACCGCCTCAAAAACTCCGCAAAAAAAAAAAAAGAAAAAAGAAAGAAGAAAATGCTTTTGTGGTTTTGAGACAAAGTGCTGGTCTAAGCATACACAGGTGGCGGGCTCGAATCCCAATCGAGGTGCCCGCAATCTGATCCAGGCTTATTGCGGAGAAGGCGCCGTGTTGCCCAGATTTCGGTTGCACGTCAAAAGATCTTCTGGACGTCGAAATTAATTCTTAGTATTCCGATGGGGCGTGCCAGATGTTCTTTGTAGGTTTGGCAAGGAAATCTTACAAATTTGTAGCTCTCGAATACAAAGAGCTCTATGGCGCCAGTGGCCGAAAACGGGCAAAAGATGGGCCCCATTTTTCCACTGAAATTTACAGATTTTTTTTTTATAAGAAATGGTTATTGCTCAAAACTTGTAATTTTATTTGGACCACTAGCGCTATATTTGGGGCTCGAATAAATTTTCGGTAACGCGTAGCTTGATTTTATAATAAAAATACTAATTTTGGTAGGACACGTTGTATATTCATAGTGAAAAAGGCGTTTGTATGAGAAATTTCTAGTGTTCAATAAACACATGAATCATACAAGATATATAAAAATATATGAGAACCATATAAGAAACTTACAAGGAATTTCTCACAAGCGTCTTATATGGTTCTTATATGTTCTTATATATCTTATATAGTTCTTATATGGTTCTTATATGTTCTTCTATATCTTGTACGATTCATATGTGTTTATTGGACACAGCAATTTCTCATGCAAATTAGATCTTTCAATAGGTATGCTCCGAAATCAAAGATTATAGGCAACGTTTAGAGAACGTTTTGAATACAGTCCCTCGATCCTACTTTATAACTGGCGATTTTAATACACTCCACTACCTCTGGGGTAGTGTTTATACGAATCCTCATAGGAAGTGATGTTATGACGTAGCTGATATACCTAACATTTCTCCTGAATTACGGAAGTTCCACATATCTGCATGAGACAAAGACCAGCTGTTGCCTTGATCTAATATTTGTGTAGTCGAGCTTGGCACCATGCGTTCCTGGTTCACAGATGTCGCAACTCGTGGCAGTGATTTTATACCAACTCGTACAATATTGAATGATTTATCAGGAAAAATTGTTTACATAATTGGAGAAGATAATTGGTTTGAATTCAAACAGACAATGAAAACAAAGTACAAAAAAATACTAACCTCTAAAATTGGGAGCATGCAATTATCTATTCCGCAAAATCGTCAAGGCACTGTCACAAGTCTCCAGCTCATTGAAGAGTGATCGATGATGAGCACAAACAGCTCCGCGCAATACATCAGTAAGTGAAAATACGTGCAGAATGTATATGAACTAATAGATGTTTTAGGTGGCGAAAAGGCTGAAAAGAAGTAGGTCGTTATTACATAAATTTCGTCAACGTCGCTACCGAGGGTGTTGGGAAGATATTTATCCCTGAAAATCACTCAGCACAATTTGGAAAATATCGAGGGGACTCAAAGCAACCCTCAAGAATATCACATATTTCGCGTTCTTTTATCATCAATAAAATGTTCTGCAAAAGGTATTGGGAATAAAGTTTGCATTTATTACCTGGCAAACCCGACCCACAAAATGAGCACTATAATGTGTAGATGTAACGCAGCTGCAGCTTTGAAAAACAGCCTCAACGATTTATTGTTTATTTGGGTACTAAAAGCTGAATTCGCTTTCCAAAAACACAACTCTCGCTCTGATCCGGATGGCAAATCATAAACCTTTTAATCCACATCAGTGGAGATCTCAGAGAAGCATGGTTTGTTCGCCACAACGAACGAATAAAGTAAAGCGATAGCTGTAGCATTTTCGCGCAGTGCGGAAAAAAATGGGATCCTCGCGTCGCCGTGTACGCTCGTCACGGGGGGCCTCTTGTTGGTGGTGAGTGCGCATGGTTTCGTCACCGGTCGCCAGCCGCGAAAGCTTGCCGTTCCCTCCGTGCTCTCTCCTTGGGCGGAGTACGGCCTGGCACGGCGGCTCCGTTAAAAAGAGTTTGCGGCAGTGAAGACGCAAACGGAGGCGCAGGCTTTCCCGGTGTTATTCAGCGGTGAAGGGAGAGTGGGCAATGGAGAGTTCTGGTAGATCTTGTTTTCAGGCCACGCTATTTGTAGTGGGAGCTCGCATTGCCACTTCGATGCATGCTTTGAAGCGCGCGCCCGTAGCGGTAGCGGGCCTTCGAAAGCGATCAACCATAACACCCTAATGTTGACGTTCAAAAATGAGCGGAGATGGGGACACGTGCAAATGAAAGACGCAAAACTCTGCGGGAAAATTGAGTGCAAGGCGTTGAGTTTTGGCAGAGCGTTTTGTTTCTTGATTGGTTCGAGAAGTAGAGATGTTATAGTGAAATCCAACGCACTGTAAGTTTCTAAAAAAATCCAACGTTAAGTGTAGCAAATAAATACCGCCAAAGTGGGAGTTTGCATTAAGTGAGTAATGTTTGAAACACTCGTTTTGACGTTATTCTTAGCAGACGACAGGGGAAGATGCTCCGTTCATGTTTCTTGGTCGTCGCGCCTTATATGATCGAGTCGTCGAGACTCTCTTTTCTTTCCTTTTCTCTCGGTGTGGCCAATGGGAGCACCCGACTTCTCTTTCTGTGCGCCGTGAGGGGAGAAAAAAATTACACCATCTTCCCGAGGGGAACCATGGGGTGATGCGGAGCATCGGGGTGGTGCTGACGCTTGCTTGCGCCAACCCACTAACTGACGGGACTGTTGCTTCCATCACACTTCATCGGAAGAACGGAGTGAAGTGGAGTCAACAGCGGTGAACTGATGTAGCACGAGTAACTTTGAAAGTCTAATCAGACCGCACGGTAAGGCGGCGCAAAATGCCCTAACAGCGCTTGCAGGTTTCCTCGTCGAGACCGGGCTGACCGGCGAGATCTAGGCTGCAACGGACGCGAGCGGTCGGAAAATGCTAGCAGACGACAGTCGCGGAGTTGCGGGGAAAGCTCACCTCACTATACTCTGTTTCATACTTAGCGTGCAACGCTGTCAAAGCTACTGGCGCGAGCGCGTGGCTTTATCTATGGTTTTGTTTGCGCGAGAACGCGTGCAAATGATCAACGAGATCAAGCCCCACGCTCGCGCCAGTAGCTTTGACAACGTTGCACGCTAAGTATTAAACAGAGTATAGAAAGGCCTGGCCTGGCGCTGCGACCCGCGCGCCGAAAACTTTCCTCCTTTCCCTCCTCCGGGGAAACACGGTTTCGCCTCAGACCCCGCCCCGGTCACGTGATGGGGAACGCGCGCAGCGCGCTACCGGTCACACTTGAAAGAGAGGAGACTAGAGGAGGAGAGTTGCGCATGCGTAGTGTGAGTGCGGACTACGACGCCGACGCCGCGGGACATAGACTCGAGCGAGAGATGCTCCGCATCTAAAAAGGGGTTTTCCCATCTTCGCTGTAACGAGTCAACTACAAACGCCGACACCGAAATCCCTGCAAAGCCTCACTCGTAAAGCTATTCATTTAAAATGACTGCTAATTGCTTTCAATCAGTCATGAACAAATGGGGAAGTACCCGATGTAGGGAAACGAGCAAGAATTGTTCCTTTACTAGAACCCGTGAAGACGACATTGCATCTTTCATCGTACCATCCTGCAGCGGTTGCTATACTTCGTCTCACCTTACCGCCGAATTCAGAAACCTCACTCAAACTACACTCACACTTAAGGGCCGCTCCACTTCCTCGAGGAAGGCGCGAGGGCCGGCGCTGGCCAATCACGAGGACGGACCCGCCGTCGCGATTGGCCAGCGCCGGCCCTCGCGCCTTCCTCGAGGAAGTGGAGGGGCCCTTAAGTGTGAGTGTAGTTTGAGTGAGGTTTCTGAATTCGGCGGTTAGTATGGACTATTGTTAGCCGCGCATGCTAGAAGCGCGAGCAAAATTCTTTGGATGAAGCCTCGGCGGCTGCACGAGCATTCGTGCAGCGGGTGCTCCAGTCAAGGCAGTCAAGGCTAGCCACTCGCGCTTGCACAGCCTTCGCAGCTAGTCCATGCTAAGGTGAGACGAAGTATAGTTGTTTAGAAAAAAACACCGCAAAAACTATCAACAGGCGCTTAGAATGATATCTCGAGCAACAAAATGCATAACCGAAAATAATGAATGGTTTTAGTAGACGCTGGACCTCAATACCTTCTGCCATTGGCCCTGTCAATCGTATAGGAGTTAAACAAACGCAATGCAAAATCAAGCTTTCTGCTTTTATTGGACGTGATGGGAGCGTTGAATCTTGTCACACATAATCTCATATTTTAAGCTCTAGAGTACGTATGTACAGAAGAGCGTCTAACTAGAACTCAAGCGCCAGAGTACATACGTAGGTGCAGGAGGGCGTATAACTAGAACAAAAGGTTACCACTCAAAAGGTACAATTTTAATGGCAGTAGAAGAGGGCGAAACTACCAATCACTACTGTTATGTCTGCCTCCTCTGAGTCGTCTTTCTTTGGATGCTCGAAGCAGGATTGGAACCGATTAACTTTATTAAAACACTTCACGCGCTGCCTTGCCCGCCAGCCCCGTATTGTCCCCTCAATTCTGGGCTTTCGTCCCTAAGTAATCTCCGTCGCGTGGATGGCGCTTTTTGTGAGTATGACGTTCAAGATACCGCTTGGTTTTGCCATCTGACAAGTCCTCGGTGTCGTAAGGGGCAGGGCCCACGCTTGACTCGGATTCTTGCTGGTCTTCGCTGTGGCTCTGTAGTTCATTCACCAAGCTGTTGTGTGCGTACAAGTATTACGAGTCAGTCGTGTGTCGATCAGGCTAGAGAATACACTTAAAAACCAAGCATTTTCGATCACCCCTTTTTTCACGTTCAGCCGTGACTGCCTTTCATCTACTTTCGTTACCTTGTACGGTTTAGTTTTGTGGGCAGCTTCATGTGATAGTTGTGACTGTCAATTCAGAAACAAGGTGTATTCTTCTTTGAGCTCATGTGACACTTTACGACGTTTCCTATTAGCATGGTCCTTGACTGCCGCTTTCACTTTCTTGACGATTCCAGGAAACCAGACTATTTTCTCGATCAGGTGTTTAGTTTTTGCCACTCCCTGGTGTCTTTGGTGGGCTAGTCATATTCCTCGGGCTTGAGTCTTTCTGGAACTACCAATTGTTTTTCTGTAAACACGACGTCGTTGTCACCAACCGTCAGTTTGTCTTTGATTTGAACAAAATGTTTCAACTTCTCATCTTTCCAGAGATGTTAGTAGATCTATCGCGCACTTGACATTACTACACGAATGAGCAGATCTTTTCAAGTGTCACTCTTGTACGCCTTTTCAATTTCTCGCCTTGACAACGCCCTGGGTGTAGATGATTCCAGGACAAAAAACATGCATTCATATGTCGCGATGCTTTTTTTTTCGTTGGATCTGCGTTCTTGTCTGTTGGAGGTAGTCACCCGTTTTTATCTAAACATCAACTAGGTTTTCTGTTAAATTTAACAAAAAAATTGATGTCACGTGACCTGATTTCACGTGACGCACGCACCAAAGAGTTTCCCCGCTAAATTTAGTTGGAAAATTGATGACACATCCCTTACGAAAATGGCATATCTGGACTTATATAAAAAAAATAGATATGGTTATATAAAAAATTGGGCAGATCTGGCCATATCAAGTAAATCAGTTTATATAAGCCTTATCAAGCCAGATCTGCCCAATATTTTATATATCCATATCAGGGTCTGTTAGATAGGGGTGTATCGCCTCCCATATCAGGGCAGATATGTCCCAATCAGGTAAGGCAACCCTGATATTCAGGGTGTTTTTTTTTTTTATTCTTGTAGATTTGTTAAAAAAAAAAAGCCATGAAAGCTACACTCATGCGGTTTGTGCGGGTGAGTGCCCAGCGGGACATTATGTGGGTGGCTAATCTTTGCAATAAGTCGGCTAATGATTTCAAATTCACTACTTAATTTTGAAATTAGTGAAAATAGACATATGGTTCCAATTAGAAACTTGCTGAACGTCGTCCAAAATCCCTAAATCAGTCATTTTCAAAAAGACTTTCAGCGCGTGAGAAAGTTACCACTCGTGGAGCAGAGGCTAGCGGTTTCGGTCAGGCGCCCGCGCAATTTCTCCGTCTCTTATCTAGCCACAGCGGTCCACGAGCGGTAACTTGAGCGCACAACTGCGCTTCGCACGTGCTCAAAGTCTTTCTAAAAATTACTGATTTATGGGTTTTGGACGACGGTCAGCAAGTTTCTAATTGAAACCATATGTCTATTTCCACTAATTAAAAGTAAATTAGTGAATTTTAATTAATAAGTCGACTTATCGCAAAGATTAGCAAACTATACAATGTCCCCCGTATAACTCACCCGCACAAACCGCATAAGTGTAGTTCTCACGGCTTCTTTTAAAACAAATCTGCAAGAATAAAAAAAAAAAAAAAACCCGGTATTCAGTCATTGCACGTACGTCACATCATGACGTCGAAGACCGGTATCCACCATGCTGGTGGTTGACTCTTCGACCCTGCTCAGCGAGAGCAATGGTAAATTGTGCCGCGCTCGGCTGTACCAATGACCCGGTATCCCGACGATCGTCCGAACGTTTCGTCGGCATGAACCGCGAGACAGAATGTTCGTCAAGTTAGAGAAAGTACGAGCGGCAGGAGAGGGATACGTCCGCGGATTGCCGAGTTTGCGGCACGCATCTCATAGCGGCGAGCAACTGCACTTTTCTACCGTTGTTTACGTTCGCGCACGCCTTTGCATCGGCATTTGCCCATTAGTGGTGTAGATGCCCTTTGCCTTTCGTTACATAACGCCGTTTCCCCGCTTCGAGCGATTGTCGCGCCGCGAACCCGGCGATCGAGCGGCGGCGGCCCCGTGTGCAAGCTAGCCGAGACTCCGCCGTCAGGGGATTGGTTTGTGCCGCCTGCGAGACGGTAACCTTTGCAAGAAGCGAAAGTATGTAGGCAAGCCGGTTAGGAAACATCATAATATAAACCCTGAGTCAATGAGAGTTGCACGTTATTTGATTTATCCTTATCCCAGGGTTTAGATTATGACGGTAACCTAGCGTTGTTTACCAGTATTTCGCAAAATCGTAACAATCTTTCTACAAGCGACTCGTAAAGCCGCTCGTCAAATTTTAGAACGCGCAATTAAGATTTTTTGTTGTTGTTGTTCTTTTTGGCGACACGTCAAAACTTTGTCGGCGGGATATCGTAACTTTCTGCTCGTAGCGCAATCGCACCAATGCCGAAACATTCTGCACAATTATTCTCCCGGCTGCCAGGAGATAGACACGGCCTAATTCGAGAGGTAATCTGGAAGAGTACCTTTAGGAAAACGATCTATTGTCGCGAAGTAGGTTGCAGCGCACTTACGTTGACGAGACGAGACTTGAAAGGTAATCCGAGATAGATGTCGACACGGCCACGGCGGAATCACCACTCAAACACAAAAACGAGAAGGAAGTTGTCCGTGACGATTCAACACGATGTAGCACAAGCTGTCATTTCTATAACCGAACATAAACGCATCACAAAAATTCTTGGGCTACTTTGAAGAAATCGCTTGCAGAAGCAGAAATCCGCAGCAGCCACGCGGTGAAAACACCAAACTAGAATTTTAGATCCGGATCAACGCATTCTTTTTTTTTCTTTTTTTTTTTCCGAGATTGCCGACGGCTAATGTGTCATCCGTCAAGCCTCGTCACCACGCTTTCAGCTTAGGGAGAGAGAGAGAGAAAAGGAGAGAAAGAAAGGCCAAAACGGAAGTCCATGAACAAAAGCCTTATCTTACGGGGCATCAACGCGCGGGTTGTCGCTTGTACCCAAGGTTGATAGTGCAGTGAATGCTACGTGTGGCCTTGGGCTCGAGGCAGGTGCCGTGTTCTGCCTTATCACCAGCTTCTAGACTGTAGTCACGTGACCCTAACCGGAGACACGATTGGCCTGAAACATGCATAGCGTCTACCCTGCTGTCAATACCGAGTGAACATACAGCTCTATGAAGACCAACTTTTGAACTTCCAAAGAAGCTGTCTATCTCGAAAGTGACCCAAAACGATGCGAGTTTGAAGATACAATGTTTTACGCCGTATAACCCACGTCATAATATAAAATGAAGAAATAAGCGCGACCATTTTTTTTTGCGCACGATGTCCACAAATAAATAAATAAATAAATATTTATATATATTTTTTACCAATAAATTTAAAATTATGTGTACACTGTTAAATTCGCGTTTTAAATTTCAATTTTTTTTTTTACGAAAGAGTTGCACATAAAATACACCACGGACAGCTCATCTTGCGACTTTCAACGCACGATG
Organism: Ixodes persulcatus; assembly: GCA_013358835.2. Classification (NCBI taxonomy): domain Eukaryota; kingdom Metazoa; phylum Arthropoda; class Arachnida; order Ixodida; family Ixodidae; genus Ixodes; species Ixodes persulcatus. The sequence goes on along the minus strand of JABSTQ010002486.1, from coordinate 19,809 downwards.
AATCGCAGACGCTCGCAAGCGGATGGTTACGTTGCTGCGCGAACGGTTTTTGAAAGATGCTGCGTAAGGCGCGCGCAACGGCTTCGCAGGCGTTCGAAGGAAAAAGGATTCGGGACGACGAAGTAGCGTCTTGCATCTTCAGTAAGCTAACGGTTCATGTTTCCCCACTCAATTTAGCGGGGAAACACGAACAAAATTAGTTTCACTGCTAGATTTAGCGGGAAAATGTTCGTCAAGTGACATAAGTACCAATTCAATTTCTCGCTAAATTTAGCGGGGCGGTTACTCGATGGCGACGCCGAAACAGCTTGACTCGGATACGGGCGCCTAAGAGCTGCGATCTCAAATCTATTATTTGATTAACTCGCTTTCCGATCTTATAAGCACTTCGTCATAATGTCACAAGTCAAACATACAACCAAATTTCATTTGTCTTTCAATCTTCAAAATGCGCAATTGGTTAATTGGTCCAAATACCTGGAATAACTTCACTTTAACGATTTCAGCAATAATTTACCAACTATATGAGACTCATGCAATATAGATCAATAAACTAGTGTCTTGGCGAGTATAATGAGTTATTGCTTGCACGACCGAAACGGGCCCATATATCATTATCAGGGGCAATATTTGCACGCGTATCTGGCGTGATATGGCCGTATTAACGCACTTATACGGCCGCATCTAGCAGTATTTGCCCACTTATATGGCGATATCTGGGCGTATCTGCTCCCATATATAGCGGTATATTTCCCGATCTGACTACTTATATTATCATATCTGGGCGTATTTAAAATATATCTGGGACATATCTGACATTTTTGTACGGGATGACTTATTCAGCTCTTAACTTTCCCCTTAAAATCAGCGAGAAAATCGATGTCACGTGACCTGACTACGCGTGACACATGCACCAATTCCTTTTCTCTGTTATATCTAACCTAAAATTTATATCACGTGACATGACGTCGCGTGACTTATACACAATTCACGTTTTCCGCTAAAACTAACGGGAGATTTGATGTCACTTGACCAGACGCCACGAGACCTATTTAACAATTTAGTTTCCCCGCTCAATGTATCTAAACATTTGATGAAAATAAATGTTCCTCACTCCTTGAAGCAACGGTTTAATGTTTTCTAAATAAATGTAAATGACCGCAAGGTAAGAAATGCATTTCATGCATTATAGAACTTTGAAGATAAAGGTCGCTGCGAATTGTTTTTTTCTCTGGAATGTGCTCGATGTTGAAATAGTAGTAATGCAACCTCAGGCTAAGAGACCCTAGGCTCACTAAGAGTTTTAAGCTGGGGTTCTTGATCATAGACACCAGCGGCAGCCGATCGGTATTCACCTTGAACTTGCCTCCCAACACGTGCGTGTGGGAGGCAAGTTCAACCGTGGTTACAATGCCCATCATTTTTTTGTCACTCTATGGGTACTGTTATGGTTGGTGTTATAAGTTATTTAATATTCACAAAACGAGAAGGAGCCAGCCACCGTTGACCGTTGCCGCCGACCCGATTTGCCTCCAATTCCTCGCGCATGTCGCGCTCGCGCTTATTGACCACTGGGCTTCTTCGTCTGCTTTTCTGGTCGCTATAAGTGCCCCCCTCCTAGAGAAGTGGACGGCAGAGAGGCGTAGCCCAGGTGACGCGTCGACAGCGACGTGTGTCGATGGCAGCTGCCAATTGCGCAGGTTTGAGTCGGTCAACAGACACAGTGTCTGTTCGGCCTCCTAAGTCCAGTACAAAATGTTTGTCTCTCCGTTCTACCACCCTGAAGGGTCCATCGTATGGTTGTAGCGGCTTACGAACCGTGTCTCGTCGAACGAAGACGTGTGTAGATGTTCGGAGATCGTGTGGTACATAGATCGGTGTTCGTCGTTGTAGTCTTGGATGCACTGGGCGTACTCTACGCATGGCAGCTTTTAGTTCATTGGCGTAGGTTGGAGGGTCCGGTTCAGCTTGTGGATCACTTGGGGGAAAAAAATCACCTGGAAAACGCAAAGTGCTGCCATATACGAGTTCTGCTTTTCTGGTCGCTATAGTGTCATTGTCCTGCTGTAGTACGCCAAGATGCTGAGCTTTTCTTTTTTCTAGCGCTTTTTGGATCTTAACATCGGCAATCCCTTCTAGTCCTGCATTATGGATAACAAAGGCTTTTGTTTTGTCATCCAAGTAAACCAAGTTGGGTGATTTACGCTGTCCAAGGCTTTTTCATGCTGATCTCTCCAACAAAACTCTGTTTCGGCGTGTCAGGGTTCTCAGTGATTCAATAGTAGTTTACCGATCCTATTAATGATAAACCTAGTAAGCAGGCGAGCTGGTTTAGGCTGCACATCGTTAAGACCGGAGACGAACGAAAAAAATGGGGACAGTACACGTCTCAAACACAGCAAACAACTTTTATTGAAACCATCGCTTATATACGTCTTCTCCCGCACCCACATCCGGACAACTGCAACTGCGCACGTCCAATGGCTGACCGTTATACAATTTCTAGACTAAACCACCCACATAGCAAATACACACCTTGATAGGTCGTTCAAGTGACCTCAAAAGAACAATGGTAACAAAAGCCGTAAGGGACCAGCCCTGAACCCAGAACTGGTTCCCACACAAAACGGACGAATGCGTATAATAACACTCTTTCCTTCGAAAACCCCAAGATAGCTATGACGCATAGGTCCCATGGCTGACCTCTACATAAATCGTAATTAACCGCCTACGGAAACTAACATTCATAGCGAAGGGACGTCCAGTGACCTCAATAACCGCATACATCGAGTGACCTTAAAAATCACAAAAACAACATTTCACACAAAAGTTTTTTTTTATAGCAACATAAATTTTTGCGTTACCACACTCAATGTAATAGAGGGTTGGCTAATGCAATTTCCAGCGGAGGTGATTCTAATCGTCGTCTTTATAATTCTTTTTGAGAAATCTTGTTCCCTGCATACAACTAGTGTTTTTTTCCCACTCAGGAGAACAGCTGCCACATTCCTTCACATGTTTCGCAATTTCTGAGTTGGGAGCTTTGTTCTTTACTGCCCGCTTGTGCTCCAAAAACCTTTCATCTAAACAGCGTTTCGTCTGTCCGACGTAGGAGAAGCCACAGGCCATGGGGATATCGTAAACAACGCCCACCTCACAAGGCACTGGGGGTTCCCTGTGCCTTGTTTAGCAGCCCTGCTGTACCACAGAAAAAGGAGTCAACTTGCCCAGCTTGAAATCTGTTGGAAATACCACTTTCGCACCGAACTTTCTTGCGACTTCCAACAGGTTATGTGAAAAACCATGAAAAAGGGGGATACACGCCACCCTTTCCAGCCTCTCTTTCTCTGTTCTATGCAGCCCTTGGAACCTCATTAGCATTTTCATAGACACACTTTCAACAACGTTAGCTTTATAGCCCGCATTTTGTAACCATGACTGTTTGTTCTTGATAGCAGCGTCTACCCTGTGTACACATGATTTCTTTAAAGCATTATCTAGAAGTGACATCACTACTCCCCTTTTCACTAGTTTTGAGTGTCAACTCTGATACGGTAGCAAGTGTTTCGGCACAAGTTTGCCGTACTCCCAACAGAATCCATCTGACACATTTAACTTCAGATCTAAAAACTGTAGTTTTCTATCATTCGGCTCTTTGTGACTCAACAACAACTCCTGCGCTGCATCAATTATGATTTTTTTGATCATGGGAAGAACCTCCCTCACTACGGAACAGATCAAGACATCATACACATATAGTTTGATAATCACAACACGGTTCGACAAAGATTGCACTAAACTCCATAATTCCAAGTCCAAGTGGGCCAAATCGATTTCGGATAATGCCGGCGCTAAGGACGAACCTATACATACACCCTCCTTTTGGGTGTATCTGGTTCCCTCAAACTCGAAGGTTAAGGTATAGTTCTAGTAAGTTTAGAAAACTACCCACATCTATCCCTGACCGTGACTGAAAAATGACCAAATTGGCTTCTAGCCAATCTCTGACTCGTGCAGGTAAGAGTGGTTGACGTAACGAGTAATACAGGTCTTTAATGTCCATTGACATGACTTCACAGGATTTCCGATGGAACGCATGCAGACAATCGATCAACTCTTCAGACTTCTTCAGGACAATCGGGTTGTTTATCTCAACGGACATTAAGCACCTTTGCAAAAATTCTGACGTCACTCTTTGCCAAGTGCCAATCTCGTTCACTACAACCCTCAGCGGTAACATCGGCTTGTGGTCTTTGAGAAAAATGTTTACCAAGAACGAATCTCTCGTTACTTCCTTAATCTTTTTCAGCACTAAAACCATCTCACAGTCTTCCAGGATATCTACTACATTCTTCTTCAGCCACTTTAAATTGACTGTATATGGTTGAAATAACCCATTTATCGCATCCCTCGACTTATCCTGGAACGCTGCCATAGGCAAAAGCGCAAACCTGCCGGTCTTGTCGGTCTGAATCAGGAAGATCTGCCCGGCTTCCAACTCTTTTTTTGAGCATTCCTACGTCCCTAAAGTCTCTCTTCTTCGTTTTGTTCTTGCTGCTTACTAGCCGCAAAACTGTCTTCACTGACTGATCGAAAAACCCTTGCCTCTCATCAGCTGGAACCTTAAACGCGATGTTTTGGATGCTTGAAAGGATATCTAATCTCGATTGTTCGAGATTCAAACATAACTTTGGACCCTTTTCTAACAAGGACGTAGAGCGCTCGGAAATGGCTACGTTGAAGGGGTTTACAACATTGGTCTGCATCGTGGCTGACCCATCGCGCTCATCCTACCATTCCTAGTAGGATTTTCACCTCTGTCAGATGTTTTGGTGGTGTCATCTTTGTGACTGTTAACACTTTTTGGGGATCCACACCGACTCCAATGGCAGAAAACGCATGCTCCAAAAACATTAGGCTCACTGTGCTCAGGATGCAGTTCTTTGCCGTTCAGCATGAGTCCGGATTCTTGGTGTTTCACTATACAAAGCGCAGGAGGCGGTCCTGATCTTTAAACGTGCGCTCTGTCACCAAATCGCCGATGTTGATGCGAAAAAAAAAAGTTCTGCTGAGGCAAAGCTGCGTAGTATACGTGATCACTCCCTCTCAACTTTTTGCGCCTTCTCTCATGCGCGGACAGACTGTTTCCTGCCTGCCTCTTCATGCACGAAGGGACGATTTTCACTGAGTTGAAGTAATCATGCTGTGCGCCATGCCGTATGCTAGCAACACATGAAACGAATGGTTGCGCTGCAAAATCTGGCATTAAATGCTAACTCAAATGCGATTATGCTGAGTATTGACAATAGTTGTTTTCAATTTAAGTCGCTACATGTAAATTTAGCAAATATGTTGGATATTTCTGGATTGATGAATCAAAATGCTAGATCGACAGTAAGAAATGCTTGATAATTAGAAACCGATTCTTTTCGAACAGATCATCAAAACAAGTTTGTGTTCTTGAGAACGCCAGCAACACTAGGGGTAGAAAATAAGGTTTACCTTAATTTTATTTGATTTTTAATGGGCTGCATTACAAAATCTTCCACTGAAACCTTGGTTTCAGTGGAAGTTCAAGTAAGCGTGAAACGTTTATTGCACACTAACAGAGCTCACCCTAAAAGTTAATTTTATAATCGTACCAACTTTGATAATTTAAAATACACCTTAAAAAGTTTTGTCATGAAAACAAAAAAAACAAAAAAAAAACCGAAACGAATTATTCATGTGAGCCAATCTCTGCACAAGTTTTGAGAAAGCTTCCACCACCTCCGGGGACCTCTGCGATAAATCCGGGCGCGATAGTTAAGAACAATTTATGCGGACCGTCCAAGTTGGAATCCAAGCGATAGTTTACACGCTTTAGTTAAAACGAAATAAATATTTTGAACAGTTCTGTGTTATCCGCAATACAGTCAGAGTGACAGCTGCGACAAATTACGGCAAAGTCGTTCGGCATGGGCGTCGCGTTCACGCACCGTGGTGTGCGTGAACAAAAGTGTTCGGAACAAAAGAGAGATCCACACTTCGTATAACCTTAGCATGGACTATCGTTAGCCGCACATGCTACAAGCGCGAGCTAGTTGCTTTGTATAAAGCCTCGGCGGCTACACGAGTTCTCGTGCAGGGAGTGCTCCAGTCAAGGCAGTCAAGGATAGCCGCTCGCGCTTGCACAGCCTTCGCAGTTAGTCCATGCCACTGTGGAAGAAACATTTAGGTGATGACTGTCTGTTCGACGCGGCGACCACATTATATTCGGAGCACCAAGGGCTTCACTCGCACGGGAATAGATGGCACCCAAGTATAGGATCCCCCCCAAACCGATTACTCCGGTTGTTTTTCCCAGCGGTGGTCCCGCATTCCCTCGCTCACCGCTTCCTGTTGTACCTAACCACCGCCACGCAGCCACCGAGTCGCCAGCGTCCGTAAATATGTGCTCTTTTCCTCCTCCTCCTCCTTCTTCTTCTTCTTCGGGATAAGGCTCAATTTCGTGCACGATGGTGGCACCTGTGATCGACACAGCACCAAAGCAACACACGAGGCCAGCCATTAGCCGCACACAACCACCACACCACCACACCGCAAAAAAGGCGAGCACGCTACGCCACCGACACCGTGGCCACCGAGGAGGGACCTCATACCTCAGCGCAATCCGCGGCGGCGGGGAACTAACTACTAAAGGTTCGAGGCTAGCTCCGAACACGATCTGGTCGCTCGCTCCCCGTGGGAAGAGCGGCCAAAGGCATCACCTAAATGTGTTTCTTCCACCGTGGTCTATGCTAAGGTGAGACGAAGTATAACCATTTTGTTCCGAACGATTTTTTTGTTGGTTTTTTTTTTTCGGAGGGTGTGAAAGCACTGTGCGAGCACTTGGCATTCACAGTACTCTAACAGCACTTTGTTATCGGTTTTTTTCTCAGAGAGTGCGTGCAGTGGGCATGGGGTACTCCAAAAACGCTGAGTATAAAGCGGGTTATTAATGATCTTGTGTAGCTCAGTGGTAACATCTCCAATTTGCACAAAGCGGACCCGGGTTCTATTCCGGCAGTCGGCGGGCGAACCTTTTTCAAGGATTTGGCAACATCGACGACGGAAGCCCTAAATATCCAACGACAACATCAATAACTACAGCTACAACTACAACATAAACAACGGGCGTCATCTCCAGTGATGGGAAAAGCCCATAACAGCTCTCGCTGTAACATACAAGCCAATGATCCTATCAAACTACAAAGAAACATAGCATACGCCGTGGCGTGAAGATACAAAAGCAAATATATGTAAAGAAAATCCTGCTCTTGCGCTGTGGAAGTCGATCACAGCGCCAGTCCTAACGTGGTGGCAGCACGGTCTGCACAGGCTCTTCGCTGTCGCCACTTGACTCTTGCCGTCCTTTGAACTCGAACTAACTAGGTAAGAACTTCCTTGCCGAATCGAACAGACCTATGGCCTCATGCGTGGAGTTGGCAACGCGCTCAGCTTCCACGTGGAAAGCAGGGGTCGGATATTTTTTCTCTCTTTTAATTACGCTCTTCTGAAACGCTCCAGTTCATTTTCGGCTGTCATCTTGTGTTATGGTTGACAACATTCCCGAACATACCGCGTGCATATAAGAGCAGCGGTAACGCGCTGCTTCGGGACAGCCGTTCTTTCGCCGCTGCCGCAGTATACACGGTCCGTTTATATTTATTCAATGACACAAGTTTATGCCCTTAAACGTTTATTTTCAATTTTGCACTTCTCTACTGTTAAGAATTTCTGACAATACCGAAATATTCGAGGACGTGCGTGATTTTATTACCAAGCGGAGTTACATACAAATGTATAATTTCACACTCATTTGCTTACATGAAAATGTAAGTGCGTTATTATTTGTTTCAATACCTTTTATACTGCGCTTGGTCTTGCTTTTCCTTGCGTCTCGTTGATTAGTTGCATTTAATATTCCGCTTTGACGCCAAGCACCCAACGAGCCACAAGTGATTGTTTGTTAAAGTAGTACGGAAACAAAATGACGTGGCCTCGAGCTCTCTAGGTCTCGCATCAAAATCGGCCAGCGAAAAGTGCAATGCGTATCGCGCTGGGGACGTCAAGGGACATTGCCGCTTGGTGGCGTCAACGCGTGACAATCTCGCCTAGTAGTAATATCCCAGGAATGTACGGCTTATGGCCTATAGACCTTTTCTGTTTCCTGTCGTTCTCAGTCACGTGGTTTCGTTATCTGGTATCCGGGACGAAGAAATAATAAAACATTTCAACCTGGAATACGCGAAAAAATATAGGTGAGGCAAAACACGAATGTGTGGCAATCACGCATTTTGCGTAAACACCTTCCACCGGCACAGAGAGACCAAAACGATGTTTTATTGCATAACAGAAGTGACGACATTCAAGATGGCTGCGCCCTTTTTGAAAATGTGTTGTCCGTACACTCTTAAAAAAAAGGGTACTGTAGTACCCTCCTTAAAGGGGCACTGACACGCCAAAATCATATTTTTTTTTATTATCCGAAACGATTGAAAACGATGTCGGGACATTACCCTCAAAATTTGAAACTTTAAGATTCAGTATTTGTGAATTAAAAAAACAATTTCCAAATGCCGAATTTGAAGTTCCCGCGCGGTCCGCGCCAGTGCAGTGAGTCACATTTTGCGGTCTCCTGCGACTCGACTTTCTTTCGGACATCCGCCGTTGTCACGGCGACCCCGACCGAGGAGGAGGTGAGGGATAGAAAGGCGCCGGCGGGAAAAGACCGGTCTTTCTCCGACTCGCCAACGGGCGCTGCCAAGTTTTCCGAGGGAGGGTACAAATCTAGGAAGCAACATCACACCGAACTCTGATTTCTGGTATTTCAAAAAGAGGGGCCGTAGTGCGTTCGCAATTGCGTTAAAAAACATGTTTTATGATGGCTGTTATTAAATGTTATAGAAATGTCACCTACAAAGCTTCTAAATTTCCTGATTTTTGACGTCACCGATCAAAAGAAGCGAGGAGGTGACCGCGGGAAATACAAATGCCAAAACTAAAAAGGCGCGCGCGCTCGCGGGAAAATTTTTTTTCGCGATGCGGTTTTTTTTGCGTGTCTATGACTACAAGTTGCATCGTTTTAGACAATAAAAAAAAATACGACCTTTGGGTTGTCAGTGCCCCTTTAAGGTGGTAACCGACTTGCACACAGGGCAATCCCTTTTGGAGGTATCGTTACCCCTGCAACGAGGGTGCAAACTTACCGCCTAGGTTAGGGTGCAACATTGCCTCCTTTTGGAGGTAACCTTAGTTCCTTTTGGTGTTAAAAGTGCATCCTTTCAGGGTCAGCCTTTACCTCCTTTAGGGGGGAGTTTCAATCCTTTTGAGAGGTAAGACGACATAATTGAGGGCGCTGCTTTTACCTCCTTTTGGAGGGAACTATGATCCACTTAAAGGGGCCCTGCAATGACTTTTTTACTGGTTTTTAATTTGCACCGAACCTGAGCGCACTGAACGTAGTAACTTAATAAAACTTTTCTTTTCTCAAACTTGGCTTTATTTTAAAAGTTATAGGCAAATTAGAATTACAAAAACAAGCAAAAAATAACCTCCTTCATGACGTCGTAGGTCCTGGCTTGAGTGGCCGTGAACTGTCGTGAACTAGAGGAAGGGTAGTGGGCTCATCGAGCGTTCACGGCTGCCGCACTCCGTGTCGACGGCTCGAGAGGGCGCCACCAAAGCATGTGTTGGATAGGCTGTATGAAGCGGGCGGCCAGGGCGACTCGCATTGCATTTGCTGCGCGATTAAAGACTAATTCGGCATAACACTTCATTGGCCACAAACGACAGCAAACACGGGGTAAAGATCAGTTCAGAACGGGAGCCACTTCGCGCTGCCATACCGCCAAATGGCCAAATCGCCAACCAAGCCCGCGCCGAAGGCCTTCGGAATGCTCGGAAGCGGTCGGATGCTCGAGCCGGTATACGATCGCAGCGCCGCCGCGTACATCCGGAATTTTTCTACGCTGGCCGTTCGTCGGGGCCTCATCCCACTAGCCCTTTCTAGTATGCGCCGTTTTTTCCGCCGCTTGGTGGCGGGTATGTCGACGGGTCATTTCTTGTTTCCGGACTTTACAAACTGCATTTGTTTCTTTTCTGATCTAAAATACTGAACGAAAACTACTTTCTTACATAATTGAAACGGTTCGCGACACTTATATTTTGTATCTCGACTAAAAAAAAAAAAAGCTTTTAGCGGCTCTGACCAGTAGTAAGCCCAGGACCAAAGACGTCACATTTCGCGCGCTTTCGGCAACGTGGGTCGCCCTCGTAGGTGGAGGAGGTTTCCGCGTCGTCCGGTTAAAATATGACGCACTGATATTTAGTTACTCTCTCCATGCCTGCTGGCTTTCCCGAACCCCAAGAGACGTGGAAACCGCAAAAAAGGCAGACGCTTAAATATGATTGCAGAGCCCCTTTAAGGGTTAAATACACACGATGAGGAAAATAGCTCAGAAATTGCGGACTACAAAGAACAAACACGACAGAAAAGTGCTGTCCTGTCGTGTTTGTTCTTCATAGTCCGCGCTTTCCGAGCTGTTTTCCCCATCATGTATAACAGCTACCAACTGGCCCAGTTCACCACCTTATTACAGGTTAAATGCACACTTGATGGAATCACTTTTACCCTCTAAAGAAAGCTACTATGGCCCTTTGTGGGTGTGATAGTACGTGCTTCAAGGGTGGGCCTTATAATAGATGAAGACGGCCTAGTTCTGAAAGTACATGCCAATGTTCTATTGTGGCTGTCACAAACAAAATGGCATAAAAATCAATGGCATGACTAGACATCTTATAAAAGTTCTAAGATGAAACCACTAAGCGCAATGGAGGTATCTGGAACAACACTTTCGGGGCTCTAGTCGTAGCTAAAGATGATCTAGAGGCAGAATGCAACCAGGACTGCCTCAGCAGGCGACGCGGCTTCGAGGTCTCCCTCCACTGCCACATAGCTGGGCGCCTCAGGATTAATTAGACTTGAGCTGACAGCCACCGGGTAGATTGCACTCCCTGCCTGGAACCTAAAAAATGTGGAAATCATGTGATATGAAGTTGAAACATATCATCCCCAATTTGAAGAAACTGTGAAGAAATATTAGATTTTTCTAAGACGCATTTGGAGCATTTGATGGGCCACTGATTCCAGCATTATCAAGCATCGACCATATTTTCCAGACGTGACCAGTTTAACTGTTGACTAATTACCACTGACTAAAATTATCACATGGCGGGTGGTTATCGTAGATTAGTAAGCACTTTGTATTCACCGGTCATGTTTAAATTTGTCACCCCGATTTACTTAGGTGACTAACAAATCTTATTTTTATTTGTCGACGTAGGCACTCGAGAAACTGTCACTCAAGCATTCACACACCGAAAGAACACACACACGGTGTGTTCTTTGGGTGTGTGAATGCTTGAGTGACAGTTTCTCGAGTGCACTACGTCGAAAAACATGAATAACCAACTCGCGCAATCTCAAGTTCTTATAACAAATCTTAGTCAAAGGGGTACAACTACTGTAGCAGGTTAGTATATACAAGTGCTGATTGTTGAGCGAGTTGGTATTGTACGTGAAAAAACATGACTGCGCTTTAAGACAAGGGCAGAGGAAGAACATACACCACAGAGCGCTACACCACATTAGCTACTCAGCAGCACAGCAGATCCCTATGACCGCCAAACCTAACTGCCGAACTTTGGCAAATATGCAAATATTTTTGCCAAAGTGCTCTGCCAGATTAAAATTGAATTTATGTCTTATTTAGACATGAGAAGAACAGCACACAAGGACAAAAACACAGAAAAAGAACACACCGAAAAAGACACACTCAAGCGCATTGTGTGTCTTACTCTAATTTATTTACTCGAAGTATACCCTCAACTTTCTCTGGAAAATGAACGAACACCACACACACAAAGAAAAGATAAAAATCAAGAACCTCATTTCAAGTGCCTAAATGCGAACAAGAACATCAAAATAAAATATCTGACTACGCTTACCTGCAGTTGCGTCCAAGGTAGCAGGCATCCAGTACCCTCGACGAAATCACCCTACAACGTTGACGCAGTAAGAAAGAAATATATTCAATCAACTTCAAATAATGCAAACTTAGCCATCTGACTCGCCTATTGCATGATCAGCCTTAAAAAATGCCTGATCGCACGCAAAAAAAAAAAAAAAAACCAAGACAATATACTTGCTAGTCTCCCTGCAGGCAATATCTTAAAGGGATTGTCCGGTGAAAACCGGAAGTTCTTAAGATTTCGTGATGGTTACCTGATGGGAGCCTAATGATTAACATAGGCCATTTTTATTCCATTAAACGACACCCCAATTTAGTGTAATCAACGACGGATAATTGAACGAAACTCCATGCCGAATTTCGCAAGTATCAACGGCTGCACTCCCATGCCTGACGTGACGTCACACCAGTCTTGCAATTGTCATATCCTATGCCTCATTCCTCCGTGGGAACACAGTGCTCCCGACGCACCGCAGCGTTCCATATTACTCGCCACTGTAAATGTCGCGGAGAAGTGTGGAGCGTGACAACCGCACAACGAAAATACCCTTTCATTCTAAAGAAAAAAAAAAAAAAAAAAGAAATCTAGAGCAGCCGCTAGGGTGAACTACGTTGTACCGCTCACGCGGAGGACAAAATTCGAAGTGCACTTCAGTTCGGCGCTTTCTTTGCCTGATGTTACCTCAGGAACTCCGCTTCCCTGAAGGTGGAAGAGGAAAACGCCGTTTATGCACGCTTGGGTTAAAATACAATTACTCCTCCAGGGAAGCACACAAAATTCAGATTTGTCGTAGAAGATGCTCCTACAGCCATTGACAATGAGGTCTAAATGTTTTCATGAATACGAAATATGACCGGATAATCCATTTAATGATCTTATTCAGTAATATACTACTATTAATATTTGCGAAGCGCACGAATAATTTCTAACTGCCGAATGTCGAACTTCAGCAAATATGTAAATTTATTTGCCGAAGTAATTTGCCAGAATAAAAGTTAAAATTGAATCTATGTTTTATTTAGACATGAGAATAACAGCACACAAGCACGAGAACACAAAAAATAACACCAAAAAAGACACACTCAAGCGCCTTGTGTGTCTTACTCTAATTTATTTACTCGACGTATACACTGAATTTTCTCTCGGACATCAACAAACAGCACACACACAAAATAAACATAAAGATCAAAAACCCAATTTCAAGTGCAAAAATGGGAACAAGAAAATCAAAATAAAATATCGCACTACGCTTACCTGCAGTAAACAGTGTTAAGAACTGTCACGAGATGCGTCCAAGGTAGCAGGCATCCAGTACCCTCGACGAAATCACCCTGCAACGTTGCCGCAGGACGAAAGAAATATATTCAATCAACTTCAAATAATGCAAACTTGAACCATATCTAACTCGCCTACTGAATGATTAGACTTTTAAAAAAGCCTGATCACAGGCAAATAAAATGCCAAGACAATATAACTGCTTGCCTCGCTGCCTGTAACAACTTCATGACCTTATTCCGTAATATACTACTATTAATGTTTGCGAAGCGCACGAATAATTTCTAACTGCCGAATGTCGAACTTCGGCAAATATGTAAATTTTTTTTGCCGAAGTAATTTGCCAGAATAAAGTTTAAAATTGAATCTATGTTTTATTTAGACATGAGAAGAACAGCACACAAGCACGAAAACACACACAAAAAAAAAATAACACCGAAAAAGACACACTCAAGCGCCATGTGTGTCTTACTCTAATTTATTTACTCGAAGTATACACTCAATTTTCTCTCGAAATGAACGAACAGCAGACACACAAAATCAACATAAAAATCAAGAGCCCCATTTCAAGTGCACAAATGGGAACAAGAAAATCAAAATAAAATATCGGACTCCGCTTACCTGCAGTAAGCAGTGTTAAGAACTGTCACGAGATGAGTCCAAGGTAGCAGCCATCCAGTACCCTCGACGAAATCACCCTACATCGTTGCCGCAGGACGAAAGAAGTATATTCAATCAACTTCAAATAATGCAAACTTGAGTTATATCTAACTCGCCTACTAAATGATCAGAGTTTTAGAAACGCCTGATCACAGGCAGACAAAATGCCAAGACAATATAACTGCTAGCCTCGCTGCCTGTAACAACTTCATGACCTTATTCCGTAATATACTACTATTAATGTTTGCGAAGCGTACGAATAATTAGCTCAGACATTTATATTCGGTATTTCAAGGTAACGTGAGATTTTACCAAACTATTTATTAAACATCGCTAAATTAAAAAAAAAAAAACAACAAAAAACGTTGATAATAAAAATTAGTGTTCAACACTGACTTTTACAAATATCAACGACGTTAAGAATTAATCGCGCCGGTTGGCCGGTGCCGCCAATGAATGCCTGATCAACTACTGCTCTGCGAAAAAAAAATCTTTTGAGATTTTCAAATATTTGATCAAATGCTCAATTTATCGTCCGAACGCGACACACCAACGGCCCTAAAAAGAGAAAACCTTATACCCCTCACACCTTAAACGTAGGCGACCCCCAATTCAAAAGGCGTTTTGTCGCCCGGCCGCTCGGCGCGCCGAACCGCCGCTCTCCCCCTTCCTCCACCCGCACACGCATACACCGGGAAAAGCTGATGGCTATGCCACTGGTTAGAGTATGTCAACCTTCTAAATATGCGCTAGTGCAAGCGACAGTCATTCCTGTTCTTGCTCTTTATGAACTTCGATGGTCTAAACCGTGTTTGCGTTCGCGCCACACACTAAATTTATCGAACGCTCGACGCCTTCAGACGCGCCAACATGTCCGCCAACCCTCTGTCTAAGGAAGACGGGGGTCGTCTTCCCGGGCGGTCATAACCAACGCCAACTGCCGCCCGCGCAGAACATTTCTTTACCTGCATACGGTGCACACGACTTGGATCTTCGCCTGAAGTCAATGCAGCGCTCTCGGTGACCTCGTAAGAAGAGACTGAGCCGAACAGAACAATAAAGAACGTTCCTGCGCTGGGACGCCTCCGTCGAACGTTCGAGAAGAAAGACCGAAGGCGACGACGCCACCGACGCTCCCGGTCGACCGGGCATGCGCTCTCCCACGCATGCGCGAAGAATCACGTGTCATACGAGGAGACCAATTAGCGAACTCGTTTGCGCCTTTCCTCAGCCAATCGCAGCGCCCAGGCTTTGGCAGTGCAAAAAAGGTGCACCCTCTGGGAGGTAATGCTTGACTCCTGGGTGCCCCTTCGCGGCGAACTTCACCTGGTACCACCGCATTCTTCATATCTGCGGCGCCTGAGGAGGTAACAAGGGGCGCGCTTCCCCCCTGGCCGGGAGGAGGGTGGTAAAGGCGGTCTGTTACCTCCTTTTGGTCCCCTTTTTTCTAAGAGTGTAACGTCATTCGCGGCCATACCAATATTTTATGAGTCTTGAGCGTTCGGTTCATCGCGCTAGTTTCACACCGGACAGGTAGGAGCTCGGGGGAGCCAGTAAGTAAAGATGACCACCAGCACCTAAGAATGGCGACACCTGCAAGATAAGGTATTCACTGAGTGCCATATTTGAGCGCGTCCCCGCATCCTCAGATCAAGCTCCTACCTATCGCCTGGTAGGAACGGCGATCTTGATGGTGTGGATTGCACGTTGTGAAAGCACTGTGAATTTTTTTTACTAAGCTTCGCCATTTCGTTTATGCCCGAGCTGTCTATACATTTTTACTCTACTTCCGTGAGTGGCGCTCGGGCGGGAAGCATTCAACGTCTTACCTACGTCGGCCTCCCAACTACCAGGTGTCATAGAGAAATCGTTTTACTCGTTTTAAAATTAGTATTCTTGCATTTACGAATCGTATACTGCTATTTCTTCGGTGCTAACATAACGTAGTTTCTGGCTAAACAAAGAAATGAAAGATAACATTTTGTTTTCCTACCCCTTTAAGACACTCATGTCCAGGGGACAGATTATTGGCATATTGCAGACCGATAAAAAAAGTAAAGTAAACCGTTGTTATTGCCACCATAATCATCATCATCGTCATGTCTCTTTATTGTGCCCATAAACGACCAGACGTCTGTAATGCGGCACTGGTATGTAAAAGTTAAGAAAATAATCATGCACAAATTCCACATGCCAAAATATACGTCCATGAATTCATACGAAGAAGAGACTTCCATTCGAGCAACTTACATACATCACTAAGAATAAAATAGCATATTATGCAATTGTGTTTTTGAATTCAACATAGTTATTGAAAATGTCTAAGTTTTCATTTCCAAAATTATTGACAGATATCTGCATTCTAGATAAAGGCGAGGACATTAGATTGTTATGAGTGTAAAAAGTAAAAGCACTCTTATTAAAACGAGCCGGAACATTTAAATTAACTTTGCATAAAAGCTCAGAGTCTATATCATTATGAATTACTCTCTGCAAAAATACTATAACATGTGTCAGCCTTCTGGCCGATAAACCTGAAGCCCTAATTCAGCAAGGAGAAGTTCATAATCATAAAAAAATGTCTTCTGCAAAATGTCTGTCACAAGCTATACGTACTAGGCGTCTCTGAACACACTCTATTTGGGCTTCATCATGTGCATTAAGAGAATTCCGCACTATCGAACCAAATTGTAATCTAGGCCTGATAAGGGAGCAAACAAAGCGGAGCAAGCAAGCATGACCCAAAAAATGTTGAGTTTTATGAGTTATCATTCCCAGCAATCTAACTGTGGTACAAGCAACCTGGCTGACGTGGTAGCTGAACGATAGCGAACTATCAAAATGCACGCCGAGATCACGAATGAGAGATACTCGTGAAATAATCTTACCGTGAATCGAAAACAAAGGAACGGCAACACCGGGAGCCTTCTTTGATACAACGCTCGTGGTTAGGACCGATATCGCCGACACCTGCACCCAGAGAGGTAGGCAGACCTACCAAGCTCTGCAGTCTGTGTTTTGTACATAAAATCAATTATACTTCGTTTCATCCTATGTCTGACCGCAGTCCAGTGCACGAGCACATAAAACCAGAAACACACACTAAAAGCGCAAGTCACTGAGAATTTCTTGTACACGATTGGTTTTGCGATACTAGAACATCCGCAGAAACATGACGAACACCACGACGTTGTTCTCTTGGCTCCGCTTGATTAGTCCCAGAGGCACGTAACGTCGGTTACGCCCTTGCTTACGGTAAAACGAAGTACGCGTATTGCGAACGCTGGCATGTGTCCTAGACAAATGTATCCGGATGGTCCACAAGCCGGTGTCAAAAAGTGTACGTCCGTTGCCGTAGTCAAAACACCGCCCCAGTCCCCCCAAAGAAAGATCATAAGGCGTGATTTATCAAATTCCTTGTGAAGCCTGCCCCGTCACCTATCCTCGCCAAAGAAACAAAACTCCAAAGAAATGATTTTCTAAACATAAATACCATGCGAACGTTCGATCATGTGCGCAACCCTGTTCTCAACATTCTAACATCAATAGTAACCGTATCGACTGAAAAGACGTGCGTCTTAGTTATTGACTAACTGGTAGATACATTCCGAAGACTTACACGTAATTCAGACCGCGCAAGGAAGCATAATTTGATTTAGCGTTGCTGCACTGTATGTCTAATCACTGTAAAAAAATAAAAAAAATAACGTAATCGGTTTTGGAGAAGACACCGAGTCGATCTCCAAACCTTGGGATTCTCATTGGAGCTTTGTCGAGAGTGTTTTTGAATGTGTGTTTTTACGAAACCAAAAAAACTGAACTGGTGTTTTCTAAATATTCTTCCAGGTCCTTTTGAATCCTCGCATGTGCCAAGCCACTTGCACTTATAAACCTCACCCTACTAAAAGTACGCGGTTAGAAGGTGGTATGCTTATCCGGGACCTTAATTATGAAGTCGTTCGTCTTCCCGATGGAATGCCATGCGCTTTTTCGGCGGTGAGTTGTTTTTTTCTCACTAAAACGTAGAAGAATGGGCCCAAATATGTTCTTAAAGGGTAACTGCAAAGAAAAAAGAGTGTTTTTTTTTTAAACAGCATAATTGGGACAAGCATGTCACAAAACAAATCTTCCGCGAAAACAAAATTTTTTTTAGGAATATTTACGCCACAGGACGTAATTTAATCGGAGTCACAACCTTTCCACATTTGAAACTCCCGCTCTTTCGACCCGCGCGCAGAAGAACTACGCCCCGCCCCTTACTCTTAGATTCTCTTGGATTGACTTGGCGGCGGAGTACGCAGCGTCTTAACTCCCGGCCGCGGATCGGGGGGGGGGGGGGGGGGAGGGGGGGGGAATGGGAAGGGGGGAAGGTGCCGTCGATGTACGCTGGAAGTTAGAGGCGGTTTGCTTTCGTTGTTTTTGTTTGGTCGGGGAAAATGTGGCAACAACGCACGTTCAACATGGCGCCGGTATTGTTTTGGTTTGACGGGACGCGATATGCTCCGGGGTTTGCGAGCACATGTCGAGAAGACGTGACCTGAGAAGTGCCTCTGTGATGTTCCCGGAAGACGGAGAGTATCATTCGTAATCGTCGTGTGTGCTTTGAAAGCGAAAGGAGTCACAGGGTCCACGAGTGCGCAACCACAAGCCAACGTTCACGACAGAGCTGCGTTAAATTCGACGATCTCGTTTTGTTTGGTGCGACACCTCGATGCGACAAAGAACTGAAACGTTCGTGGTGTGTGGTGCGGGGCTTGGAAGCAGAAACCCACACTAACACGGAGCGCAAGCGTGGGGTTGACGTTCAACGGGTTCAGTCCCGTCGTCGTCAGCTGATCCGGTCCAGCTGGTCCGATAGGACGCAGCGAGCTGTGGCAGCGAGCGTTTTTAAAAGTAAATCTTCCTTCGTTTCAAAATGTGGGAGATTCCCGACGCATACCGCGAGAAAAAAGCTGCGGGGCGTTTTCAACAAAATTACGTCGTTTTAATTGAACAATGGATTCCGGATTGTTGTCCTAAATCTGCCGTTTTTATGCTTCGTGTCGTTAGACGGGGGTTGCACAGCGAACGTGTTTGCACAACGACGCACACCACTCGAGTAGATGATTCGGTCCTCCAAACGACCGGTTGTACAGAATTTCAGGGAAACTTAAGTGACCGCCGATATTTTCCGGTAAATCTCGTGCGAGTTTGTAGCGCTCATCATGCGGTGTGAATAAATTTGGGCAAGATTTCCTACCTGCACACAGATGCATGAACTGAGACCATTTGTAACGTAGTGAACATAGTGCTTTTTCTTCATTTTGGGAAGGGGCGTTGGTGCATTTATTATGGTACAACTACTTGAGAGTTCAGAAATTGGGGAGAGCGACCAAGCTTTCCCGACTTTTGTCTCTTTTCTCTCTGGCACTGTCCCTAGTTTCAAGTTGCAGTTTCAGTAGGCATACCTACTAGCAGGTACAAACTGCTCTAAAGCAGGTAAAGGACTGGGAAGTCAGGTCGGTGCGGACTCTGTGTTTCGCAAGATGACTGGGGAAGTTCTTTTGCGAGGTATGCGAAATATGCAAACGATTTTGTTATGCCCGTCGTTTGCGTCTCTCCAGCAAAACGAATAAGATGATCTACATAGGCGTAATCACAAACCAAGATTTACGATAACAGTACACATTCCATTCAAACAACTTTACGTAAAATAATTCGGAAGCCGAGAAAAAGAAAATCTGTCGTCTAAAGCAGAATTCGGACGTCCGAAGGCTTCTGCAGACAGCTGTTACGTAATAACCTGGCTGTGCTAGGTCTTTTACGTAACAGGTGTCTCAG